>SNQJ01S0084526.1:9314-43887 GCA_010110895.2 Picea sitchensis | reverse complement strand
GGTTCCTATCTGAGACAGAGTTGGAACGTAGAGATGACCTCCTCCATACAGAGAGTTGAGAAGAACTCCAGATGATTCTCCTGTGTAACACAGTGAGAAAGGTGATCTGCAAAGTTGGACGTGCCTGTGGCTGAGCACAAGGTGAACGTGTGAAATCCCAAAGTGTTGGGTGCATCGTCATGGGAACAGAAATGAAGATGATGTATTAGCCTCCTATGAGCAGAAGAGTTGACGAGAAACTCCAGATGATTCTCCTGTGTAATGCAGTGGGAAAAAAGATCTGTTGAGTGGACGTGCCTGTGAACGAGCACAGGTGAACGTGATCGTAGTGGTTGGGCACTAGTGAAGAAGTGGTTATTCTATGTAATGCAGTGAGCCAGAGATATGGACATCCCTATGGATGTGCCCCTAGTGGATGAGCACTAGTGGGTGTATCAGATCCCTTGCTATATTGTTCAAGAGTCAGACCTACCTGTAACCCTAATTGTAATGTAAAGGGTATTGGTCGGCCCCACTTTAATGTGACTGGTAATTAATGTAAAAGATAATTAATCTGGTTAATATTAATTATATTATAAGCTAGTGAGGTCAGCCCTGTTGTGCCAATAGACACTTTTGTTGACAGGTTCAGGTTATTATAAGTAAAGGTAAATTCCCCATTGAGGAATCATATCTTTCATGTGAGTTTGAAAATTTCAACAAGTACACCTTGGGAAAAGTGCGCACCTCTCTTGGGCGCTAGTCTTCTAGGGTTTGAGCACCCTCTTGTGTGCTAGGTTTTCTTGGTGGTGAAGGTCTTTCTCTTGAAGAATATAGCAAAGGATTTGGCCAGGTTTTCTTCCCTTGTTGAGAAGGGTTTCCAAGGATACTTCTTGTGTTCTTGTGCATGGTGCTTCTTCTTGTGATCTTGGTTGCTGCAACATTAATGGTTATGGTTAAATGCTAAAAATGGAATGAACTTCATGCTTAACCTTGCTTAATGAAAAATCAAAAGTGAGGACTATGGGAGTAGCTTCGTGTTATTGGATGAGACTATAACTATGGCTCATGGCATTGTAGTAGTTGTGTGCTATTAGTCGATTGTTGCATAGTTATAGAGACATCAACTATGACTATGGATGATGGCATTGTAGTAGCTGTGTGCTACTAACTGATTGTTGCATAGTTATAGAGGCCATGACTATGGCTGATGGCATTGTAGTAGTTGTGTGCTACTAGCTGATTGTTGCATAGTCATGAGGATTGCAAACTATGATTATGGCTAATGGCATGGTAGTAGTTGTGTGCTACTAGTTGATTTTTGCATAATCATAGAGACTGTTGGACTGCATGGTGGTAGCTTGTGTAACTATCATTTGATTGCAAGAGAGAGACATTGTGTCTCTGGATAGTAGTTGTGTGCTACTTGGAGTGGTTGTGTACCACTGGATAGTAGTTATGTACTACTATGGATCGGCACAGTTGTGTTCTACTGGATGGCATTGTAATAGCTATGCGCTACTAGTTGATTGCCATGGAGACTACTAGTTCACATTGGGAGTAGTTGTGTGTTACTTGATTGCAGAGACTGTGACAGATGATTAGAGCTACCGATGGCATTGTGGTAGTTGTGTGCTACTAGCTGATGGCAGAGTAGTCAGTGGACTACTAGATGAAGACATCGTGAAAGATACCTCCCTAGCTAAGAGGGAGTGTTGATGTTTTGGTAGCTGCGGGAGGAACTTTCCTCGAGAAGACCTTTCTTAGATGAAGAGAAGATTCTGGAAGTCCAAGAAGACCATTAAACAACAATAAGATTCCCAGAGAAGAAGTCGACCCAGGCAGTGGACTTGAAGACTATAAATAAGGAGGACATCTAGCTCATTTGGACACACACAACACACTCTCTCACTGAGGAAAAGGTGCGCAAGTCTGAGAAGGAAGAGGAGACACAGAGTTAGGGTTTTGGTTATTCTTGGTGGCTACTTTATCTTGTGCGCTATCTCTCTAAGGAGGTGCACTCTTCTTGTATTGTGTTGTTGCTGCAGTTGTGAGCACTAGAGGTGCGCTAGCCTAGTGCTAGGGTTTATATCTTGTCTATGGCTCTTGAGAGTTGGTGAATGGTTGGACTTTGTGAACGGAATCTGTCTAAGAAAGGTTGTTGGGTTTTTCCACCTATATATATATATGTGTGTGTGTGTGTGTGTTAATGGTAATGAAGTAAAAGAACATTGGTAACTCTAATGCTCTATAAATAAGGAAAATCTAACAAAAACATCGCAATTTTTTCAAACATCGGCAAAAAATCGTCGATATTATCAACACTGCTAGATATACTTTTTAGTTTATTTGCTGCTAATCATAACCCCAACGCTTACATATATTTCCCGCTTTCTTTCAAAAAAATATTACTTGTCCCAAAATACAAAGGAACATATGTTTCCCTTTAAAGAAACATATTTAAACAGTTTCTTTTTGTGTTGATAAACTGGTGCTCAATTTAGTCACTGCCACAGTGATCTAGCATGCATGAACTTAACAACCTGAACTTCTCTTTAATGCCCCAATCAATTAATTGCTCGTCTGCAAACTTCATATGTCACATTAAATGTGACAGTTACAAGCAAACACACTGAAATACTGACAAAAATCATCCCAACCAGGCTATCTGTTTCTATACACTTTGTATGACAGCTGCATAGAAATCAATCTGAAATTTAATATAAGATTACATTACAGATTGGAATAACTGAGCATCACTTCTTTGTCACTTCTGAAATAATGTTTTATGGTTACTTTCATTATTAATGTAAACAAAGTGATCGGTGGACCATGTAGTGAACCACACTGCTTCTCAGACATGACAGTAATCACAATAAGCGCTGATGAGCATGTATTTTTGTTACTCTCTCACTGATTAAGGTTTCCAGGCATCTTGCAATTGGACCACAGCAAAAATGATTCAAGAGTGCATACTTTTGAATGCATCATTACTTTAAATACATGACTGGGCTCTGACCATCCCACGACAGATGCAAAAAACACAAAAAAAAACATAAAAAGCAAACCTTAACTTAAACAAACAAACAAAAGCAATTTAGTAAACTGATTTTTATCATTAGGGAGAGCATCAAAAACAATTATGAAGCATAATATGACATCTTCTTAGAAGTTATAGCAGGAGGATACTGTTAGTTTTCAGCAGAAGGATACTGAGTATTTTCCATCCCAAGGTTACATGTGCAATCCTATTTGGTGGCCGTAAGTGGTCATTCAAAGAGCTTTTTGTCTGGCTTCGGTGCTGCCTTAAAAATAATAACCAACCTAGATCCATCTTAACTCTGGATTTATCAAGCACTGAGAGGGCTCAAATCCCTTCATGTGCAAGCCTTTCCTTGAGTTTGTACTCTAAAAAAGATTTGCACCTCAAGGGATTTGATCCATCTCATAGCTTGATAGATCCAGAGTTATGATGGAACCAGGTTGGTTTTAATTGTAAGTCAATGTTAATTTATTTGTGTGAGTATACATAATATTTATTTTTGTTTTATATTAATTAATTTTATTGAGCGGACATGTGCTACACCAGTGTTACATTGCAACATCTATGTCATTCTGGGCTATAGAGTGCTTCTCAGTGCAATAAAAAGAACACCGTACCACTAGGTTTTTCGTCAGGAAGGATGAATGGTAAAGGTAATTAATGGGCAACCTGAGGCCACACCTAAAGAGTAACCCCTAGACCGAACCCAATATGTTGCCAATATGGATTCTGCTCCAAGCTTCAATGATATAGTTCGATAAAAATCAACATGGGTCTAGTGAATCATGAAATGCATCTAACCAGACGACTGAAATAATACAAAACAACTGGAAACCTCTCACACATAGATATAAATCTTAACCAAAAGACCAAGTCGGAGTCTTCAACATGTTAAATACTGCTAATCAAACCAATAAAGTCAACAGAGTGCAATAAATACCTTTGACATAGGTGCAAGTACCAAGTCCATCGGCCTTTCCACTCTTTCCCTTGCCCTTCTCATCACTGCCTCCTCCTGAGGCCTGCTTTCCCTTGCCTTTGGATGATTCTTTGGCCTTTCCGTCCTTTCCCATCACACCAAGATAATCAACAAGTGCTTCCCTTTCTGAGTTGAAAAGGCCAACAATAAACCAAAATAAACGCCCGAAATGTAAAAGTATTTATCAGTCTGAGATTTTCTGAATAACCCAATACCGATCTGATAAAGAATTGTTCATACCCAACCTCGATCAAATAAAAATATTTTCATGTGGGTTCTGTTTTGAGGGCTGAGATTTAAAAACCCAAGTGTCAAAACCAAAAATATCTCAGAAAACGAAACCTAGGAAAGGAAACAGTGAATTCAACTGCAAATGAAATAGTTTTAAGGCAGTGGTTTGATGAATTGAATCAAATACCAAAACATAGACTCCGTGACTATCTGGAAACACTAAAAGGAGCAAAATGGCAACAAAAAAAAAACACGTACTTGCTTCTACAAGCAGTCTCCTTGTGGTTCTGCAAAAACACCAGACGCAGAGGAATTCGAACCGAAACAAGATGAACCTAGTCACCTGAGATGGATTGCATAGAACTTTTATTTAAGATTTTGTTTATAAATTGTATAACCTAAATGCAAGAGAAATGATTAAAACACAACCTTAAAGTGTCTCTTGACAGTGATATGCAAGGGAGTTAATCGTATATCCGAAATTTAGAGGTGGAGACTTATTATGAGAGCGTAAAAATGCCGGTGAGAGAGTATATTTACAGTTTTTTTCCGATTTGTATGTAACTGTGTTAATATTGGGGATTAATGATGTTTTAACCTTATTTAACCTTAAACCCTAATCTGATGGCTATGCATTGAAGATGGTGGCATAGTCTTAGTCGTCCTCCAGAATCAATGGGTCAGATTTATTGTTCATAACTTTCTTGCATTTATCAAGGCATCCGTTAACATGTTTACTTTTTAACATTTACCTAATCACATTAAAAAATTACTGTAAGAATATGTAATTGCCACGCGTTTCATTTATCAACCTAATGCAGCCAAACGTTTCAGATTACCACAGACGTTTTATATTGAGACACACGTTCTCAACCGATACCTTTCGGCGTTCTCAGCCGCGAGTTAGCGGCTGTGCTAGTTTATACCCAAACAAAAATTTGCATTCGATTTGTAGATTTTTTAAAAGGTAGGTAGATTTTAAGGAGTTAAATATGTATAGTATTTTAGGTTGTTAATTGGGTTAATTCTCGGTGGTTGGGAGGAATTTGTTATCCTTCTTGCTTGGGTTCAATTTCAGCAAGTGACATATTGAGCTCATAACAAGTATATTGTTGTAATGGCTTTGAGCTTTGTTTTTCACTAGTCTTGTGCCCTCGATATTTTAGGTTTTACCCTCGATAACTTCATTGTCCTTGTGCCCTAAAGATTCTAGGGTTTACTCTCATTACCATCATCGAAATGAAGAGAAGTACTCCAAAGTTTTCCCGCAGCTTTGTAACTTGGAAAAAAATAGTATTTTAGGAGATTATTTCACTTTGAAAAATAGTACATATAGATATGCAATTTAATATTCAATAAAAATACATAGAATTTGTTATTAAAACTTGTAAATTTTGACTAATATTATCAATTTAATCATATTTAACCAATTGGCGAATATATTTTTTAAGAAAATGCTCAAAAAATAGTCAATTGGCGAAATTTCACCCCTAAAAAATATCATGTTTCTTGAAGTCTCGACACCATGAAAAGAGTGTGGCAAACCAAATAAGTTACAAGATAATATTTATGGATATTTGTTCTATAGTGTGAAACATATCGTTTATGTCGACTTTTTCTAACCAAGTTATCTTTTGTTTCTAATTTATTGTACAAAGTTAAGTGACACGCTCCTTATGAAGTTGCAGTGCTTTTAATGGCCTCCTATTGTCATTAAACGGGGTTAAAAGGTAACACCCTAAAAATTTAAGTGTTTAACACGGAAAATATTATGTGCACATATTTTGGCTCCCTATAAACACATATCTCGACAACCTACATATATGCACTTCAATATCTCACATGTAAAATTCCAATTCTACATTTGCATTATAACATTCAACCATCACTCAAACCATTATGAAAGCATAACTAATTCTATACATCAACACATACACATACACATCAACAACACCATATACCTACAACAAAGAATACAAACAATATCGACAATTACATATCCAAAATGCCTATAACAATTGAATCTAGATCGAAGAAGGATGGCATGCACATTGGACTTCATAAGCTTAGACGAAGGCCTAAGCAGCAAGCGGAACAAGTGAAAACACTCAGCCGAGCATGAAACCCCCATGGAGGTCGAGCAGTCGTCGGCCAAGTGATCGGCCATTGCAGTCGAAGGAAAAGACAAGCCCGTGTATGGCAAACCCACCTATGACGGCGTCATCACTGGCAAAGTCTCAGGACACAAATGGAAGCAGGAAAAGGCCACTCGCGCTTTGGCTCTCAAGACTGCAATGGAAACCCTTTGACAACGCTCTCTTGTCGTCGTCGATGCCTGCAATGATTCTCAGTGGGAGCCTTCCCACTTTTTCGTAGCTTGAGACAAACATTCGACCTCAACATGCCTTGGTTATTCATCCAGGAAGGAGTTTTTTTCTAGCGCCCAATCCTCACCAAGATCCCTCCATCCATTGGCATTTCAAGATTTGGGAACGAAGGGCCTTCCCTTGTCGCGGCTTCCTCCGAGACTGTTGTAGGCTTTCCCCTTTTTGTGAAGACCATCGCCAGTTCTTCTCTCTACTTGCACGCTCATGATTCAGACTTCGTTTTTGAGCTCAAATCCTAGATCCACCAAGCAACAAGTATTTCGCCTTGCTTTCAAAGACTCATCTTTGAAGGGCGACAACTCGTGGATGGCTCTCTGTTGCGGGGTTATGAGAATCTAAAGAATGCAACCATCTCTCTCATTTCTCATCTGTGTGGAGGAACGCCATCCTCCACTCAACCAAGCTCTTACACCTCACGTCGTGAAAACAGGGCTTTCCGCTCCTTTGGGGTCCAAGGCTGAAACTTCCAGAGCAAAGGAGCTTTCTGGCTCTACCTTCATTGTGGAGCAGTCTGCAAAACCTCCAACAGCAGAGGTCGAAGATCCCCATGTCTATGGCTTTGCTTTTATCTACCAGAAAAAATCCCTCATCTGTCATTTCAACAGACTATGGCCCTCAACTTCTGCACTAAGGAAATGGGTAAATAAGACCTGGTCGTCAGGTCATGAGCTGTTCTTTTGCTCCAAAGGGTTCTTCATTGTTAACTTTTCCACAAATGAAGATTGCCAATGCGTGTTAGAGCAAGGTCCATGGTTATGGGGCAGATCTGGTCTTTCCATGCATAGATGGTTCCCTGATTTCAACCCGTTGGCCATGATTGTTATGACTACACCAGTATAGGTAAGACTCCCCAATTTAACTTTGCATTTTTATACTCCATCTTTTTAACCCACCCTGGGTAATGTGTTGGGTAGGTTTATCAAGATTGACACAGACCGGATAACGAAAGGCTTCGTCACCTTCGCTCGCATATGTGTTGAAATCGACCTCAATCAAGGGCTATCAAATAGGATTCTTACAGATTGGACTGAGGATGAACCTTACACGTAGTTGGTCGATTATGAGAACATTGCCTTCAGGTGCCACTCCTATCAACAAACATGGTACCTTCAGGCAGCTTGTCCTTTATCCCCAACCCCATTCTCATCCCCTGGAGCACAGAAAAGGGCTAATGGTTGGCAAGACCCTAAAAATCGCAAAATCTGCTCGAACCCTTTATCTGACAGCAAGCAGCATCACAAAGACACTCCAGCTCCTATGCCTTCTACAATACCATCGCAGTCTGCAAAAAATGCGCAACAGCCAACTGCAGACTCAAAACACTGGCATTCAACATCAGTACAACATCCTGAAGCTTCATAAATTTTGACTCTAAAACTCGCAGTTCAACCTTTGCAAACTCCCCTTGAAAAGGATGAATCGAATGACATGATCATGGCCATAGCCCTACTCTCAGGGGCTTAGAAACGTCCTCATGAATCAGACAATTCAGATAGTGATAAGGAAGCACCCTTAGCTTCCGCAGCTCAAGGCACTAGCATTTCCTCATACCATCTGGCTTTGGTGGCGAAGGTTGTTGAGTCTATCTGTTCCTCTGGTTGGATTGATGTTCGTAAGAAAAAAGGTAGAAATGATCCTCTCTAGTCAACACAATGACTTGACCCTTTCTCCTCGTCCTTGTAATGTTTCATCTTGCTATGCCCATATATTCCTTGTGGATTTATTTTAGCATAGGTTAGTTTTCAGTGTTCTCATGTTCTCTTTCTGAGGGGTCTTATGCCCATCATCTCATTCCTTACGAGCAGAGCTATCAACAATTCTCTATATCACTTTGTACTTTTTCTTGATTGAATAAAAAAATTCTCATCTAGCTTACTTAAAAAAAAAAACAATTAAATTTAAATCTAATAACTAAAAACTATTTTCATTTACACTATATATAATAGCATAAAGTATAAATAATTTTATTTTATTTTTATTTTATGCTCTCTTTCACAAAGCATTATACACAACTCTTCCATAATGACATAAATATGATTATGTTTACATTTTACTTTAATGGTATCTTCATCTCTTCATCTTTTTTAAAACATAAAGTATAAATAATTTTATTTTTTTTTATTTTATGCTCTCTTTCACAAAGCATTGTACACAACTCTTCAATAATGGCATAAATATGATTATGTTCACATTTTACATTTTACTTTAATGACATCTTCATCTTTTTTAAATTGGATTTATTATGTTGATGCTTCCATGCTTATAATATAATTATTCCACTATGTTTAAATTGTGCTACGGACTTTGAAAACTTTGAACCATAAAATGTTGATATAATAAAGTAATATAGTTTAGTTTAATTTAATATTAATGTTCGTGTGTGATCAAATTTGATTAATGGATTTGAGAAAAAAAATATATGAAAAGAGAAAGAGAGTATCTAAAATGTTTAAAATATTAAGATTTAGTTAAATGAAGAGTTAAATAAAAGTGAGGAAATAAGAAATACAAGATATAAGAGTTTGAACAAAAGTTTATGAGGAAATATGGAAAGATAGACTTCTTTTAATAGTTGAGGAGGTTAAGAAAAAGTAGTGAAATTGTATTTTGAGTGATCCAGATGGATATCGGTGACCACCCACCTTTTTCAACTGGCTCAAAACAGTTTGACAATTTTGACAATTTACTATTTTTAGCAGTTTTAATTTTCGGGGCCATTTTGAGGGCCTAAATGAAGGTTTTCCGGGATCGAGTTCCTCAATGATAGTTGAAGGCATGATTGAGCCCCCAAAATGAATCTCCTCGATGATACCTTGCCAACGAGCTATCACACGCCTAAAATGGAGATCATATGCAAAAGTTACGACCCCGAGAAGTTGAGGTACTAACTTACCCAAACGAGGCCCACATGACTTTTGGCGCTTCATCTCCTGGGGTTAGGTTTTTGGATGTCCAGGGTATTGGGCATTCTTGTTTATTGTAAAAAGACCTTCAAAGCCTCATTGTAATCTTCTTCTTGCGAATGCACGCAGCCGTCACATCTCTTCTCAAAGATAAGCCGCCACCATTCCAGCAAACTTGTTTCTGTTGCATTTTACAATTTCAGCTTATTTCATCATTGAATAGAAAACCAATTTTACTGTATCTCTGTTATTTTGTGTTAAGCACATGTTAATAATCTGTATTCATTTCGTTCTGCTCATAAAATTTGGATCAATACACAACTCTTCCATAATGACATAAATATGATTATGTTCACATTTTACTTTAATGACATCTTCATCTTTTTTAAATTGGATTTATTATGTTGATGTTTCCATGCTTATAATATAATTATTCCACTATGTTTAAATTGTGCTAGGGACTTTGAAAACTTTGAACCATAAAATGTTGATATAATAAAGTAACACAGTTTAGTTTAATTTAATATTAATGCTCGTGTGTGATTAAATTTGATTAGCGGATTTGAGAAAGAATATATATGAAAAGAGAAAGAGAGTACCTAAAATGTCTAAAATATTAAGATTTAGTTAAATGAGGAGTTAAATAAAAGTGAGGAAATAAGAAATACAAGATACAAGAGTTTGAACAAAAGTTTATGAGGAAATATCAAAAGAGAGACTTCTTTTAATAGTTGAGGAGGTTAAGAAAAAGTAGTGAAATTGTATTTTGAGCCACTTAGATTGGGTGACACATGGCATGGAGTGCCAAGATCATGTGGCAAATGGCGATGAGGAGAATTTCGAGGATGACGTGGCACATGGCATGGAGTGCCAAGATCATGTGGCAAAGCATTGTACACAACTCTTCCATAATGGCATAAATATGATTATGTTCACATTTTACTTTAATGACATCTTCATCTTTTTTAAATTGGATTTATTATGTTGATGCTTTCATGCTGATAATATAGTTATTCCATTATGTTTAAATTGTGCTACGGACTTTGAAAACTTTGAACCATAAAATGTTGATATAATAAAGTAACACAGTTTAGTTTAATTTAATATTAATGTTCGTGTGTGATCAAATTTGATTAATGGATTTGAGAAAGAATATATATGAAAAGAGAAAGAGAGTACCTAAGGTGTCTAAAATATTAATATTTAGTTAAATGAGTAGTTAAATAAAAGTGAGGAAATAAGAAATACAAGATACAAGAGTTTGAACAAAAGTTTATGAGGAAATATGGAAAGAGAGACTTATTTTAATAGTTGAGGAGGTTAAGAAAAAGTAGTGAAATTGTATTTTGAGCCACTTAGATCAGGTGACACATGGCATGGAGTGCCAAGATCATGTGGCAAATGGTGGTGAGGAGAATTTTGAGGATGACGTGGGTGTTCCTTCTCCTTCATCAATTCGCACGCTCTTTGACACCTCCTTGGATTATTTGACTCTGTTCGGCCCTTCTCCTCCCTGTCATGTTCATGGCCAACACACAAATGATAGGCAATCAACTTCAGAAGTGGGGGATGTATACGAGCCTAGGGAGGACGGGATTGATGGTAAGAAAATTTCCTTTGATGAATTTCAGTGATTTGTTCGGGCTGGTACTAGCCCTCATCATGGTCAAGTGTGGGAAGAAACTGGCAAATATGGACATGGAGCCCGCTTGGGTCATTAGCACCTCTGTCATTTCTCATTTTGGGAAAACTTGGAAGGTTATAGTTCTTGATCTATGGTTCCTAATGGATTATGGGTCGGGTCGTGCCAACACTTCGAATAAGCGTAAAATGAGAGCGACCTTTACAATGAAAGTTGGTGTTGCCTATTACCAAAATTCGGTTCCTTCGGTTGCTAAGGAAACCATGTCACCTATGGAGGAGGAAGTGAAGTTGATCAAGGCTTATAGGGAGGATGAAGTTGTGGATAAGGAGGTAGGGGAGATAACCCCAAACCTGAACTACACCATAAATAGGGACACCAAATTTCACATAATTATGGAGTTGTATTGGCATTTTAAAAATATGGTGCTCAGGGAATGTTGCCAAAGGAGCAGGATTATAGGAAATTTGGGCAAATATTGGAGGCTCTTTAGAGCCAAAATAAGTTATTGTTAACAATGGTGTCTTGGCTAGTGAAGCGCAATGGGGGCTCTCTTCAAATAGCTCAGGATGGTGGGCAACCTTTCGGTTATCTTCCATCACCTTCGATTGCTAAGGCTAACACGAGCCAGCCCCAAATTATGACCCAATTTCATAATTTGGATGATTGACATGGTCCTTATCTTTTTTAGGATGGGTTTGTTATTTCATATGGGCTATGCTAGTGTTTCTAGTCTTTTCAATTTAGTTTTGTCAATCTCTAGACATAGTGATGTTTCTACATACTTAGTTTATTATGTTTTTCTTTTGATAGTTGGCATGGTTTCCCATTGGGCAGGCCAACAAACTCACAGGTTGTTGAAGGATATTAGGTTTGAACATTAGTTATGGTGATTCTCACGTACATTCTGTTAATATTTTAACAGAAAGTCGCTTACTTACAAATATATATATATATACACTTTGAGCAAAGCATATGCTCTTAACAATAGAAAAAAACCAATGTTAAGTGCTTCTTGGTAGATAGTTTAAAATTCACTATCACTTTCCTTGGAGGACTTAAAAATTTAACACTTTCCTTGCAAAAAAGGACACAAAATAATATTGGCATAAAACATGTGTTAACTCTTTGGAAGTCACAAATTCGAATCTAAAGTTGGTAGGATATGTACAATGCCATGTTTACCTTCATAGACTAAGCAATCAAATCGTTGTGCAAAGGAGGTCTCTTGTCTCACAAACAAAGGGGTCTCATACATCAATTTGGTGTCTAGCTAGGTTGTGACTTTAAATTATATTATTTTTATTTATTATTAAAAAAATCCATACCAATGCCATCATTGTTGAGTGGGTCATCAAAGACATCTTTGTGAACATAGTCAAAAGGTTTGAAGTCATCCTCAAGTTTCATGGGTAACAAGTTGGTACATTTCTTAGTTGGTTTAAACAGTTCTCACACCCCCATCGAGCATCCACAACCTTAGATATTGTTAAATTTTTAAATGGAAATGTAGTATAAAGACAAGTGTTCTCTTCTAAATGGGGAGAAATTGTCAAAAGTGGGTCTTAGTCAAATTAATTTGTAGGATGCAAATTAAAAGATAACTTATGATTAAAGTGAGGGTGAGTGAAGAGACCTCTGACCACCCATCGATCTAATCTCAGTTGTTAGATTAGAAACTCCTCACCTTCCCTCATGAGGTTGAGATTAGATCAGATGGAAACACCCATTCTTGAAAAGCAAGAAGAGGCAAAGGATCTCGGTGAGATGCCAAGAGGCTCTTGGTGAGATGCCAAGAGTCTCTTGGTGAGATTCCAAGAGTTGTGACTCTTGGTGAGATGCCAGAGGCTCATGGTGAGATGCCAAAGGAGCAAAGAAAGAAGAAAAGAGACTCTTGAATTTGGGATGCCGAAGGTTCTTGAAGTGAGATAAGAACAAGGAGTTAGAAGAAATCTTGGTGAGAGACCTAGAGAGGTAGACTCTTGGTGAGAGATGCCAAGAGCAAGTTCAAGAGTTGGAAAAATCTTGGTGAGATGCCAAGAAAAAAAAAAAAAAAAAAAAAAACAAAGAAGAAAGAAGAAAAGAGACTCTTGGTGAGGATGCCAAGAGGTTCTTGGTGAGATGCCAAAGAACAAGGAGTTAGAAGAAATCTTGGTGAGGAGGCCAAAGGGCTTTTTTGGTGAGATATGAGCAAGAGGAAGAAACTCTTGATCTTGTTGAAGGGAACAAGAGTAGGTGAAGAATTCTTGTTGAGAAAACAAAGAGGAAACAAAGAGAGAACAAAATTTGAAGAAAGAGAACTGATGACTGACAATTCACGGGAACAGCGGCATGCATTTACCAGATTGTCGAATAGCATTGAGTGGCACAAAATTGAATCTTAGAGTTTTGGCACAAATTTAGAGACAATCTGTACAACATTGGTGTGTCGATACTTTGTTATGCAGTTTAAGTTCAGGGGTGAGGGTAATCTGAGGGAATGTTTAGATAAGTTTGTGTAAATATCGAGATGAAAATGTTGTCAAAAGAAGAAGAATTTCTCGAGCTCATAAATAATACAAATCCCTCTCACTTGGTTTTTTCTCATATTGGGTTTTCGAGGAATTGAAGTTAGATCGAAAATATTTGTGTCTAATATTTTTAGGTTTATATTACTGATATTATTAATTCTGGGTGAAAATAGTATTCATAATCCTCATGTTTCAATTGTGAAATTATTTTCTGATCCATTTATTTTACGGTAAGTTTTAGATCTTGAAACATCGTTAGCAGCTTATCTGAAACAAATTTGTAGTATATCTTGAAATACAGGTGTTGAGTATATATCTTTGAAACATACCAATTTTGTAGCTTATCGCGTCTTTGAGGAAACACCAACGTAATGGAATCTCTTTGAAACATTTGTAGCATATGTGATCTTGAAACCTGCTTGTGTGAATGTTGAAACCTGCTTGTGGCTTGAATCTTTGAAGCTTGATCATGGCCCGAGGATACAGCATTTAAATTTGGTGAAGAACGATTGAGGCCGGAGTTTGGGATTGTGAAAAATTAAGCAGTGGGTCATCAAAGACATCTTTGTGAACATAGTCAAAAGGTTTGAGAGTGGGTCATCAAAGACATCTTTGTGAACATAGTCAAAAGGTTTGAAGTCATCCTCAAGTTTCATGGGTAACAAGTTGGTACATTTCTTAGTTGGTTTAAACAGTTCTCACACCCCCATCGAGCATCCACAACCTTAGATATGAAACATGACAACCCATGTGTCCCTCCTCTCCTAAAAATCTATCTTCAACCAATTCTCCAACAATTACAACAAATAAAGCATAGCATCACTAGTATCAAGCTCTAATTAATTACAACATATAACATTAATGCTTGGAACATTTTCATCTCAAAAGTACTCATGAATCCAATTTTATTACTCTAATTACACCTTCAATCACTATAATTGTGATAATGAAAGATAGTTCATACTTCCTAAAATTGGGGAGGTATTCCTCATGATAATACCCTATATAATATCTCGTAGCAATCCATCACAAAGATCAATATCAACAAATTGAAGATGATGTTTTCCACTATTTACTCCAATCTTTAAACAAGGGTTGCATGGCAGCTTAGTCCCTGCCAAGTAAATTTGGAAATGAAGTGTACCTAGATGGGATCATTGAACTAACTAGAGTGTCCCAACAATTGTCAATTTACTATAAAACCACTGTCAATTTGCTATAATTATTATTTGTCTTTATTAAAGAAAAATTCAAAATCATTATTAAAAGGGAAAGATATATATATATCATTTTGTTTTTCATCTTTAACTATATTTTTACTAATTTATTTTCATTTAAAAAAAAATTCAAAATTACTATTAAAAAGAAATCACACATATGTCATCATACCTAATTATATGTATATCATTTTGTATTAATCTAGGTCGTTGGCTAAACGTTCTACCTTTTGGGTTTTCTGACAGGAATTGGCCGGAATCCGACGATGTAAATTTGGACAAAATCTCTATTTTATGTTGTTTAAATTGCCTTTCTGAATGCATAAATGGATTCAACGTGCTGAAAAACCCCTGGGGCACTCAGATTATACAAACTTAGCCACTCAAATCTGCAGATCCAACCATTCATCACCGGATTTCGGGCAAAATCAAACGGAAAAAGTGACCAAAAAACCCCCAAAAGGTAGAACGTTTAGACTACTCTTTAATCTATTAGGAGTACACTTTGTATTAATGATAAGAGAAATATGGAAAATCTAGAAAATCATAAATGCAATAATAATGAAATAAATGGATAGTAATAACGAGAGAACACATGGCATTTTTACATTTTTTTCTTAATTTTTGATATAAAAGGTACGAGGTACTTATAACCAAGTTTATTGAAATGCAATAATAATGAAATAAATGGATAGTAATAATGAGAGAACACGTGACATTTTTACATTTTTTCTTAATTTTTTATATAAAAGATACCAGGTACTTATAACCAAGTTTATTGATTATGTAATTAATTTCAAGTATTTCAATAAGGCTTTAAATATATTAACCAGTTAGAAATGAGAAAAACAAATATTTTTATTATATCAAAAATATATATATTTGTTTTCTTAAGTTAAACATTACACTTCACACACAAATTTAAAATACAAGACAAATTAATGTCAAATCAATAGCAAACTCATTACTATAGTTCCTTGATAGGGACTAATAACAATTTAATTTTGAATTTAAAAACTTGTAAGTAATAATGAAAAAAAAAATCCAAAAAAATTTTATGCAACTTCTATTATCAAAGATGATGTCAAAAGTTACATTAAGGAAGATGGCAAAAAGCTATAAAATAAAAATTGCACAAAAAGTATAACCATTTGTCATATAATAAGATTATCATTTATCATGACATTTGGCCCTAAATTTTTTATTACATATAAAAGGAGGCCAATGCCTCTCTGGAAACTTATAAAAAATCACCAAAGTAACGTCTCAGAAGAGGGTCTTCATCATTACCAACACACTGGTAAATCTATCAAATATTCATAAAAGGTTTAAACAACAACAAAAAAAATGATTATAAGATAAGACTTGGTGAGGCCCCATCCCAATGCTCTTCACTCTGTAGTAGCCCAGATTGACAAAGTAAAACATTTTTTCCCCGAAGAAAAAAAACTTGTATATTCATAAGAGAATATACATGTTGCAATCTTTCATGTCGGGTCTTTATAGGCTTTCTTCATGATCAATACAACATATACATCTTTCTACTTCAAAACTGGCTTTTAAAGGTTTTTTTCAAAAACTTCTACATGTTGTTCAAACTGTCCAAAAACATATATAGCCTTACAATAACCAAAAAAGAAAAACTTCTTCAGAGACAAAACTCCATTGCTTTGGTTTTTGTTCCTTCAAAGAACTCATAAAAACCGAAGGCTCCTTTCTACATTTGCAATGCTTCCTTTGAGAGTTTGTTTGCCTTTGTATTAAGTTCCCTCATAATGTGCTGGAAGGATATCCATTCAAAGTCTCTGAAAGTAAGCTTAATGAATCTTAGAAATGAGGCCAACCTGGGATTTTGAATATTATTGATACCCCTTGCCCAATTGATCACCAACTTGAAGTCGCTAAAAACTTCTAGCTTTGAAAAGTTTTTTTCTTTTGCAGTTTCCATGAGGGTCCAAAGAGCTACAAGTTCCACTCTATTATTTGTTCCACCCCCTGGCGCATATCTGATGTGAATAAAATGGTTGTGACCGATGAAAAGAACCACCCCCACTCTGCAAGATGGAGGGTGTCCTTGACTGACCCCATCAAAGAATCCCCAAGGGATAGTGTAATCAATGGAAGGTGGGATTACAATCCGATTTTTACTTGCCCTTAGTTATGCCTTGAACTCTTTTTCCTGACCAAGCGAGATCGCCGCAGAGACCTCTAGAGGAACAAACTTATCTTTAAAAACAATGTTGTTTCTTTCCCACTGGATGTTCGAGATCATGATACCTGGGAGACCTACGTACAAGGATATTGATCTGTCTTGGATCCAAGATCTAAAATAGTCTTCTACAAAACCCTGGTCCCAATTAGCTTTAGCGTTTAGTTGATCTTTTATTAATTGCGCAACCTTCCCTGCATAGGAATAGGAGATACAAAGATGAGTAATGGTTTCTTGATTTTCTTTGCAAAGAGGACATATGTTGGGACCACATTGTCCTCTTCCAAGGCCATTATCCCAAGTCAACAATTTATTGTTCAGTGGAAGCCATAGTGTTAATTTACATATGGGAGGAGCTTTGAGTTTCCAAAGGGGCTTCCACCACCATTTCAGATGTGTCACGGAGTTATCTTCTAGCTAGGCTTTGTAGCCAATTTGACCGAGTAGGACCCGTTCTGTGGGTTTTTTAACCAGCATAGAGAGTCTTCAAAGTCTCTGTCCAGGGAGATAAATTTTTCGCATAAGAGGGAGATAAAGGAGTTCCAATCCTCTTGCATAGCTTTAGGGATATAAAGAGAATATGCGTTCTTCCATCCTAGTCTCCCTTGAATATGGGGAAATCCAGTGTTTATATCGCTCAGGAACCGAAGGTTTTTATCCTTGAGTAATTGGAGTAGAGGAAGAAAAAATTTATAGTTGTTTCCCGCTCCCAACCATGGGTCTTCTTCCAGTCTTAGCTTAGCCCCATTTCCAATATACCAGACCGTCCAATTACCAACTAGGGGGAAGGCTTCCACAAGAGATTTCCATGCAATTGAGCCATTGAAAGATTTTGTAGCCTCTCGAAACCATTCTGAAACAAAGAAGTTGGGAAAAATATTTGGAGTTCATAACTCTTACCCAAACAGAGTTCCCAAGGGTTAGTATGTAGAGATTCATTCCTGCTAGGGCTTCAACAAAAAGATGAATGTTCTTTAAACCTAAACCACCCATTTCTTTAGGTGCAACGATTGATTTCCAATTGGCCAGATGAGTACCACCAGGAGAGTTATGTCTTGCCCATAAAAAAACAAAAGCTTATACGACGAATATGATCTAAAACTCCTTTAGGAATTATAGTTTTAGAGTTCCAGTATATTGGAATTCCTTCTAAGATTGCTTTAATTGACACTAGTATTCCTCCTCTAGAAAGGATTCTATTGACCCAGATGGCTATTCGAGCCTCAACTTTTCTAATTAACCAACTCCAATCTTCTTTCCTATAATTGTCTGGTTTTAAGTTGACGCCCGGGTACTTGAGTCCTTAAGGGAGAGGATTCCTTTGGGATAGAAAGGTGTTTGTGATGGAGGACTCTTCTGCTTTTGCACAGTGATTTAGAATTAAACAAGATTTTTCCATATTTACTTTCATTCATGTAGTGTTGCAATAGAGGTTTAAAATATTTTTAAAGGAATTCAAAATCCTCTGAGAACCAAATAAGCTACAAAATATGTCATCTACGAATAACAAATGTGTTACTGATTCGG
Organism: Picea sitchensis; assembly: GCA_010110895.2. Taxonomy (NCBI): domain Eukaryota; kingdom Viridiplantae; phylum Streptophyta; class Pinopsida; order Pinales; family Pinaceae; genus Picea; species Picea sitchensis. Next base: position 25,260 of record SNQJ01S0084526.1, on the reverse strand, counting down.
ATTCAAAGACTGCAATTCCTCTCAGGAGGCCATTGGATATGGCCTCCTTTATCATTTTGCTTAGTCCTTCTGCAACAATAAAGAACAAAAAGGGAGAAAGGGGGCGTCCCTGATGGATTCCTCTGGAAACTTTGAAGAAATGAGACAAAGCTTCGTTGATAAGGATGGAAAAGGAAGTGCTATAAATGCACCACATTATCCAATTGACAACTTTCAAGCTCATGCCCATTTGGACAAGGACCAAACACAAAAAAGTCGAGTTTACTCGGTCATAAGCTTTAGATAGATCCAGTTTAAGGATGGTTGCCTTAAGATTTTTTTTTTTACAGAGTGGAGCACTTCTTGAGCGATGGAAACCACGTCATGGATCCATTTATTGTGTAGGAAGCCATATTGTTCTTCCCCAATGAAAGCACTTAGCATCAGTCTCAGTCTTCTGGAGATAATCTTAGATATTAATTTATAGATAACACTGCAGCATGCAATCGGTTTATAATCCTCAAAGGAGGAAGGGAACTGTTTTTTAGGGATAAGGAAAAGGAAGGTGGCATTAAGAGGTCCGTGAATTCTTCCTTCCTTTTGGGATTTTCTTACCACCATTAGAAGATCATTTTTAAAGTGGTCATAGAACGCCTTATAGAATTCCACTATAACACCATATGGGCCTGAGCTTTTTCCATTCTTCATGGAAAACAACACCGCTCTCACTTCTGGTTCGGTGGCCTCTTCCTCCAAGGATAGATTCATTTCTTCGAAAAACACAGTGGGAAATTTGCCCACTACCTCCATGATTTCTTGAATGGGGCACCCAGGTGGGCCTGAAAAAATATTACTGAAGAAGTTTACTCCAAGCTTTGCCTTGTCCTTAAAGGACACTGCCACATTTACTTCTTCATCTTTGATTTCCCATATTGTGTTGAGGTTTCTTCGGTAGTTCACAAACTGATGAAAAAACTTGGTGTTATTATCTCCTTCTTTTATCCAGAGAGCCCTACGCTTAATGCACCATTCTTGTTCTTTTGTCTTGAGCCACTTGGTTCATTTGTCCTCCAATTCTCTTAATTCAATTAACTTTGCATTGGATAGGGGGCTCTCCTCTAGCTTTCTAAAGGCCTCAATAAGCCTTACTTCATTGTCCTGAATGAGATGATGCCTCTTGGAATTCCAAAGAGGGAGCCATTTTTTAATGGTGCTTTTTAAAGTCTTATGATTAGCTACAAATTGTGTCATGAGAGGAACATGATTAAGAGGAGATAGGTTGACCTAAGTGGAGAGGACCAAATTATTGAAATTTTCGTCTGCCAGTTAGGACTAGAAGAATTTAAGGGGGGAAGGAGGGGACTCAAAGCCCAAAGTCCAATGTAAGGAGACTGGGCGATGATATTAAATTCCTCCCACCTCTACCACTGATCTAAAATTTGAGCCCAGATTCAGGAGAGCTTCGAAAACTATGAAGCGATCCAATATTTTTGCAACCTCCTCATCACCAGTTCTGAAATTTCTCCAAGTGGGAGAGAGTTTCACATGTTCAATATCCACCAATCTGGAATTTTCTAAAAAATATAGGAAAAAACCGCTTTGCTTGTCTGCCCTGGGGTGCACTCCCCATACCTCCTACAGGGATAGGGTAAAATTTAGACCCCCCCCCTCGCCACTAGAAGAAGGTCACAAAAAACACCTGCAGAAATCAAGTCCTCCCAAAAGGAGGTTCTATCAGAGTAGGGACCATAAATATTGACCACTAAGAAGGCTAAATAATTATTCTTATGTTTTAAATTGATTGAAATTGAAGAGCAAACGACAAAGGAAGACAAATCCTGAAAATTAGGGCTCTAAGCGGTAAGCAGACCTCCCGAAAATCCTGAAGCGCCAATTGTGCTGAAAGACCAATTCCTAAGCCAAGGACTAAAAATTTCTCTACCTTTATCGCCTAGACATATTGTCTCTTGGATCATGATTATGTTCGTCTTTAGGCTTAGGAACATTCTTTTGAGGGTTAGCTTCTTTGGGGTAGCCTCAACCCCTCGCACATTGAATGAAAGGAAGATCATTTTGCCCTCGATGGAAGGGATTTCCTTGGTCTATGGGCCCTTGTGATGGTCACTTGGGTTTCTTTGCAAATTTCCGTAGCAACTCTTTCTTTTGCTTTCAAGAGATGGGATTTTCTACCAACCTGAGTGTGAGGAGGAGGGTCAAGGGAAAAACCTCCAAAGGAAGGGGTGGTCTCTCAGGTTTTGGATCTCAAGTCATATCTATTGATCCGGGGAGAAATGGAAACGTTAGGGGAGGGGGGAAGGGGAATTTTGGGGCGGGAAGCTTTAGGAGAGAGAAACAAGGAAACCCTAGGAGGGGAGGGGGAGGAGGGAACATGCAAGGGGTCTGCCTTGAGTTAGGGAGAGGGGGAAGGTTTTCCCAAGGGTTCCTTTTCCAAAATCGATGGAGCGTCCATCAAAACCGAAGAAGGAAACTTTGAAGGAGGAACTTTAGGAAAGGAGGAGGAACTAGGGGAAGGGAGGGGATTAGAGGGAAAGGGAACAAAGGATAGAGGAAAATTCAGCCCCAAACAATTATGAATTGACGAAGAAGGGGACAAAAGAACCATACCTGAATCATAAGATTTTTTAACTAGGTCACCCAAAGCTTGACTAGAGATGACCACTTTGTCATTATCCAAAGGAATTTCTTCATTTTTTCCTTCCACCGAGACGACCTTAACCAAATCCTGCTTTTTAATTGTGGATTTGGTTTTCCATTCTCTAGCAGGGGGTTGCTCAAGCGGCATGAGTTTGGTACACTGAGATTAGATGTGACTGATTTCATGGAATCCATGGCACCTGAAGGGTAGTCTCTAGTAGTCTACCTTCTATTGCCAAGTAATTCTAGCATAGACCATATCGATGTTACCCACTAGACCTTCTTTGACATCAACTTTGATCATGTTCCAGGCCCACCTACGGTCTTTTTTCGAGTCCCAATTAGGTTCTAGCTTGACGGAAGAATCCAATTTGTTACCAATAACCTCCAACGCATCCCTAGACCAAAAAGCCAAAGGCGAGCTGGGAAAAATCGCCCACACCTTCATTATTGTTGTGGATTCCTTAAGGGGGTCAAAATCCACAGACCAGGGTTTAAGGGTAAGACTAGACGGGCCCCGAGACCAATTCTGTCGAAAGGAACATGAAGGAAATCTAGTTTATGGACAGGAAATGAACCTTCAAGGAATATCCAATCAAGGGTTTCCATAGGTTATTCATCTATCTTGTGAGGGATTTTTCTCTCAAATATTTGTCATTAAATATTCCAACCAGAGTCTTCCCAACTAGTTGAGGGACTTTGCTAATGGGGATATCGTCTCCTACTACCATCCTCACAGATCCCCTTCGTTCCTTGATACATTGTGCTGATTTTTTTTGGCACTAACTAGTATGGAAACGATGCAGGGGCTGGTCACCTTCGCCAATTAACTTCTTCTTTTCTTCCTTATGAAAATCAACAAGAAGAGAACCCTTTTCCTTGGGAGAAGATGACAGAAGAACATGAAAAATCTTTGGCTTCCTATAGGGGGAGGAAGGTTGAGAACCCGTGGAGACGACATGATTAGGGTTGGCATGCTCAAGAAAAGGGCTTGCATTAACTTACAGTAAATGAGAAAATGAGCGGGGAGTTGAACAAGGAGCCTGGAGGAGTTCCAAAAAATCGTTGTGGGAAGTGAAGGCAAAAGGTCTTAAGGGACTAGCTTTGTAGTCCTCAACCTCCATATCGGAGTCCTCCATGTGTCTCGGCCCACGTGGTAGGCACGCAGACACCACCTGGGACCTGCCAAAGTATGCTTCCACAGAGAACTGGAGCCTAAGAGAGGGGTCTAGAAAGGGAAAGGAGGGAGTCGAAAAATGGGAGCCTGAAAAAGGGAAGGGAATGGGAGGGCCTGTGCCCCCCCCCCAAGGGTTCTATGCCACATGGAGTATTTGCACGAAGAGTTTAACCGCAGATCCCAAACCCCCTCCTTTTCTACAAAGTAAAACACATTTAGACAAAACTTCCATTTCCTTATTATAGAGTCTTTTATGTTGGAGAAATTGATTTCCTTAAAAGAAAAGGAAACATATAGCACTTGATCTATCATGGATCTTTAAGAAATATTTTGCATCCTCAAGGCACCTTTAACCAACTCTGTAATTATATTTGAATCTTTGAAGACTTGTAGCTTATTGACTGCCTTTTCAAAAGTTATTTTAAGAAGATTGAGCAAGGATGTAGCTCTGCCTAGTTATTTGTACATCTTCTCATTCCTATTTTGAAGGAAAAAAAACAATGATTTGTGATATGAAGAACACCACAAGGATCCATAGTCTTCTATATTGCCCCATCAAAGAATTCATAGTTTTTAAATTTACCAAAATCTAAGGGTTTGGGTGTAGTTATTGTCTTTTGTCCAAGGATGATTTTTATATGAGTATATATACTGGATCTTCTGAAAGATCTCCAAAGAACTGAAAGTCAAATCTTGGAATAGGATAGCATTTCTTGTGATCCACAATGCCCATGACACAATGTATGGAAGGGCTTTGTGGCCTAATATCTTTGGGTCTTCAAACCATCATTTCAATCCTTCAACTTGTATGGATTTGTCCACTTACCATCACTATCTATCCAAGTTAAAGCATCATTCTAAAATTCCTTAATGGAAGGACAATCCAATAACATGTGTTTAATGTCTTCATCATTATCCCTACACAACATGTGCAGCCCGAGGCCTTGCCAGGTTCTTTCTTGGTGAACCCTAGATCAATGTGTTATTATTCAAAGACAACCAAAGAAAATTTAATATTTAAGAGGGCTTTTGATTTCCACACGAGTTTCAACCACCGCCAACTTATGCCCTCATCTTCTAAAAACATGGCTTTATAACCTAAGTTTGTAGAAAATCACTAACAACAAAAAAATATATGAAATGACATCGTCACATTTTTATGGTAGAGAAGGCTCTTAACCAAGTGGGATTCTAAAACCCCAACTCATCTCTCCTTTAATGACATTTGCATATAAGTTTCCAAATAGTATCAATACTCTATGCTACTTAGATATGCAAAGTTTGATTTTATAATGTATTATATTACTAAGTAATAAACAATGCTAACCATCTTGATGTGGTTTTTAGTTTATTTATGAGATTGTTCCAAGTAATTTTTCTATAGGGCCTAAGAGGAAAAATATGAATGCTTTATAGCATGTCAATTGTAATTTTGTTTCTATAAATATAATTACAAGACTTTTTCCTTCGAAAAAAAATGTGATCACTATTTTAATTCATCCTTTTATAAATTTGGGCTGTGATGTTATTTTTGTAACTTTTACAAAAAAAATATTAATTTAAAAACTCACATGGTACATGGTTGTTATCATCATCAATGGTTTGTAAGTTGCCATTTATCTTGTACGACTCTAATAGAATACCAACTTTATATAAGAAATTAATGTTTTTAATATAAATGTTTGAATGCCCCGGGGGTGTAGAACAGTCGGTGATGGAGTGCACTGTTAAGGCACTATGTTATGTGAAGTCATCGGTTCGAAACCCTCGACTGGCCTTGTGTGCCGCGTTGGCATCCCTAGGGTTATAGTGGTAGTAGTCGAATAACACGACCACATGTCACGCGAGTACGTGTGCCCGACTAGTTGTTGATTTCCCCAATCAACAAAAAAATATATAAATGTTTGAAATATTTACATGACTTAAAAAAAATATCATTAAATTTTATCTTTTTAATTTTTAAAAAAATAGTGTTTGTTCATTTTAGTTAACAAAAAACATATTACAAAAGTAGTAGAAGCAAGGGGATCATTCAAGATCTTGAGGGACAAAAGGCATCATAGGTTGATTGGGGATTGGGATTTGACACAAATAATGAAGCAGAGTTAATACCAATTTACCAATGATCATATATATTGAAAGAAAGAAATATTGCAATTGCAATGATTGTGAGGGACTCTGCAATCATCATTAGGGCATTGTCGACCCAGATTGCATTGAGAAACGTGGACCTAGCCATACTGATTCAAAGATCACTAGCCCTGGCCAAATAATTCCAAAGAATTGAGTTCTATCAAGTGCTTAGGTCAATAAATAAAAAGACAAAACATCAAGCCGACAATGGTGTTTGATTAGAAGAAGGCACTATAAACTCAGGAGAGGGAGTAATTATCAACAAAACAATACCATGAATATAACCCAATGTGAGTTGAGGCGCCATGATATGGATAAGTGTGATGACATGGACAAAGGATAAGCAGAGGAATTAAATCTCACATGTTGCAGCTTTAACTCAACTAGTGTGAGAATCCATAAAAAGTCGATGGGGAGGTATTCACTTGCATGTGGCTTGGTGTTGCTTTGGAAGGTTCTGGTTATATGCTTGTTATTGCTCTAAAAGGTTCTATCTTCTTGTTCTAGCATAGTACTTGGTATCTTTGGTTGCACCCTATCTAGCCCATAAGCTCCCATTTCTGAACCAACGTTTCGGGATAACACAATAATTGTTCGTAGCTTAGATGGGACGATTAAGAGTTTGGTTTCCATTCTCTTGGTTGGAATTCTACTAGCCATAATATTATTCTTTATCGGGATTTGGAATATAATGGCACATTGGCATAATGTGAACCATTGTTGTGTACTCCATGACTTGGTAATTATAAAGAGAGGAGTTAATTGACGTGGGAAGGAGCTAAAAGAGGTTTAGAATGTAACCAAATCCATGACCCTAAAAGACAAGCATTGGGAGGCAGACTATATTGAGAGATGGCTCCTTGAACAAAGGAAAAGATCAAGGTCTGGTGGAAGTTAAAGTTTTTATGCACACACAATATCAAAAGAATTTTGAGTTGGAAGAAACGGTGAGGCATTTGGAAAAAAGGTCGTAGGGTGCTTAATTATGTAGGTATTTCTCTAGATGGAATGGTTGCCCCTCCTCTAGTTTGCATGGTCAATGGATTCTCCCCTTTTGTTTTTGTTGAGGTCAAGATCGAAGGTATGGAAGTTGTGCACCCAATGGGACAACCTAAATTAAACAAGGAAGTGAGGGAGGCTACAAGGAATATGAAGAAGAGTATATAATTTTCCCATAAGGGCATGTTTTCTTAGCTATCATTTGCATGTTAATATATGTATTGTTGTGTTATTTTACTTAGGTAACAATATGTAAGGTAATATACTTGTCACATAGGGACTAGTAGCTATAGAATAGGGTAGAATATATTATCCAAGTGGATATCGGTGGCCACCCACCTCTTCCAGCTGGCTCACATACAACTTTCATCTTGGCAGTTACATTTTTTATCTTAGCAATTTTTTTCTAGCTTTTCGGGCCCTAAACTTCCGGGGCCGTTTTGAGGCCATAAATAACGTTTTTTGGGCCCGCTATAGTCACATTATATACTAAGTCATGGTGTGACGGCATAATGTGTAGTCCTCGGATAAACCTTTCCAACAGGCTATCGTGTGCCTAAAACGAAGATCGTATGCAAAAGTTACAACCCCGAGAAGTTGATGTACCAACTCACCCCAACGGGGCCCACATGACTTTTGGTGCTTCATCTCCTAGGGTTAGGTTTTTGGATGTCTAGGGTTTTGGCATTTATGTTTGATGTAAAAAGGCCTTTGGGAGCCTCATTGTACTCATCTTCTTGTGAATGAGTGTAGCCGTCACATCTATTCTCAGAGATAAGCTGCCACCATTCTAGCAAGCTTGTTTTCGTCTGCATTTTTACAATTTCAACATATTTCTTATTTAATAAAAGTCAAGTTTTATTGTATCTATGTTATTGTTCTCTATATATTTGTGTTATTGTTATAGATCTATGTTTCATTTCGCTTTGCTCATAAATCCAGATTAGTGGTATCAGAGCGGTCTGCTCTTCATTTGTTTATCTATGCATGTCCCCAACGAGGTCATGGTATAAGTAGTTGGGACTCGAACCAGTTGAGCCTTGCAATATCGACCTCGTTGAACCCAACGGTCGCCCATGGGGGAAGAAAATAGAGACAATGGGGCAGGAGATCCCTTTAAACTATTGCTTGAGGAAGCCCTCTCGTGAAAAAGGAAGAAGATGATGGATAACTTTGCACAAATCCTTCAACGAATGCCAACAGGTGACACATCTACCTCAAGCTGAGGCACCACCCCCTTCAAGGTACAAATCAATTTTGATATTCCTATATTTGAAGGTCAAATAGATGCGGATGTTGTAGAAAAATGGTTAAACCTTCTAGAAGGGTATTTTTTTGTCCACAACTTTCTGATAGAGAAAATATTACATTTGCGCTCCTCAAGGTCGTCCCCCATGTCAAACATTGGTGGGAAACTTTCTATGAGAAAAAGGAAACAAAGGGATCTACATTATTTGTAGTTGTACCCGCTTGGGGTTCCTTCAGGGATGTTATTAAGGAACACTACTACCATGTTGGAAGTTATGATGACTTATATACAAGATGGACCACACTGTCGCAGGAAAGGGACCAAATAGTGCCAGAGTTCACCAATGTCTTCCATACCTTGCGCACCAAGCTAGGTATCAAAGGTTCTGAGTGAAATCCGGTGCTCAAGTACCGCGATGGTCTGCATAGATACATCCAGACATAAATGGAGTTTCTAAAGATCTCATCCTTGGGCGCGACCTATCGATATGTTGTCAAAATTGAGCAAAAGCTTAAACAAAAGATGTGATAGTTTGGGTCTACAAACCCCTCAGAACAAAAGTAGGGAAAAGGCGACCCCAACCCACAGAAAAAAGGGTAGCTCAAGGATGGGTAGCCTAAGGCCAACCATTCCAAACCACAAATAAAGAAGGATAATGGGAAGATAAAGAAAGACACTGGGAAATGGTGCGAGTTCCATAAGAGCCCGCATAACACTGTTGAATGTAGTTCAAATCAGTCATTGGTGGCTGAGGTGAAAGCCTATGAATCAGATGTAGGCTTCGACTTTGAGTTAGAACCTGAAAAAGGGAGATGGATCATTGATGTAGAACTCAATGCCACTATTGCTACCACCACCAAGGTCCAGCCTGATGAACCTGATGAACCACAGGAAGGCAAGAACCTCTTTCATTCACAGATGTGCGTGAAGGGTACTCCGCTGCATTTCATTGTTGATAGAGGTAGCTAAAAGAACCTCATCTCAGTAGAGGTCGTTAAGCGGTTGGCTCTGCCGACATCACTACACCCGCAGTCGTACACCATTGAATGGCTCTGCCAAGGGAGCAATCTTTGCGTCAGCCAACATTGTCGCCTGACCTACAACATCAAGCCCTTCAAAGATGAGGTATTGTCTGATCTCGCCCCCCTTGAACTTTGTGATGTTCTTTTCAGCCAACCTTATTTATGGAAACATCATGTTGTATATGAGTCTAGGCATCGTAGTGTTACTATTATTTTGGACAGGAGATTATACAGGATACCAAAGGTAGTCCCATCTACCACCATTTCCTTGATCTCTGCCAAGTAATGCAGGAAGGTCATCTCTTAGACCGGGAAGTTTGTCTTCTTCGTGATTGACGCTCAAAGTGAGTGGAAGGTTGTAGCCACATCCATGGCCTCCCCGACAGGTTTCTCCATGCAACAGAAGCAAGTGGACAAGGTCGTGGAAGAATACAAAGACATCTTCTCCTCACTCACTTGGGTACCTCTGCACTGTCAGGTCAATCACTCAATCGATCTGACCCCTGACACACCTCTACCCACTGGGCCAGTATATCGCCACTCTCTATCATAAAATGAGGAAATCAAGCTCCAGATCCAATAGTTTCTTGAAAAGGGGCACATCTTCCCAAGCTCATCACCTTTATGGAAGCCCAATCATGCTTGTGCAAAAGAAAGACGGGTCCTGGAAACTCTGCATTGATTATCGGACCCTAAATAAAATAACATTCAGCAATCGGTACCTAATTCCCCGAATTGACGGTCTCCTTGACCAGATCAAGGGGGCCAAATACTTTAGTTATATTGGTTAAAGTCTCGCTATCACTAGGTCCCAATAGAGCAGACCAATGTATGGAAGATTGTCTTCAAGTACAAAGAAGGTCTTTTTGAATGGTTGGTCATGCCCTTTGGCTTGACAATTGCTCGAACAACTTTCATGAAGATGATGGACGATATCTTGCGACCTTTCACCAATTCTTTTGTGGTGATGTTTTTGGATGACATCCTCATCTTCAACAAGAATTAGGCGGAACACTTGCAACACATTCAACAGATTTTGCGCACTCTATGGCAACACAAGCTATATAAAATTTTGGAAAAATGCTCCTTTGACATGAACAGGGTCCAGTGCCTAGGCTACATTGTTGATGAGCATGGGATGCATGTTGATCCAGCCAAGATCTAGGTCATCCGTGACTGGCCAGCCCCGACCACACTCACTTAGCTTCAAAGCTTCTTAGGTCTTGTCAATTTCTATCGCAGGTTCGTGTTGGGATTCTCCCACATTGCTTGGGCCCTTAGCCAAGTGACCAGGGGAAGTGGCAAGGAAAAATTCACATGGGGCTAGTAACAACAGAAAGCGTTTGATGATTTGAAACAACACTTGTGCTCAGCTCCGATACTCTCATTACTTGACCTACAACACGCTTTCAAGATTGAGACAGATGCTTTAGACTATGTTGTGGGCACAATTCTCACTCAACATAGACATCTTGTGGCCTATCATAGTGAGATGCTATCAGATACTGTTTGTAAGTACCCCACTTACGATAAAGAAATGTACTCCATTGTACAAGCTTGCCACCAGTGGAGGCATTACATTCTCAGGAAGGATAAATTCATCCACATTGATCATAAGCCTCTGCAGTTCATGTAGACATAAGGAAAATTGCAGAATGATAGCCATTAGAAGTGGTCCACATACTTGCATTCGTTCCATCTCAACATCAAGTATAAGACAGGGAGCACCAACTACATCAATAACTGCCTTAGTCAACCTCTAGTTGCCGCACTAAGCACGATGCTACACTCTTGCAGACATGAGACCTTTAGATGGCCCCAACTCTATAAGTGAGATCCTGACCTCACCACTACTTACTGGATGTTCGGCATGAACACATTTGTCACTGATTTTCATTTGCAGGATGGGTTGTTGTGCCATTTGGGCCATATCTGTGTTCCATCAAGTAAGAGAGCAAAGCTGATTTGGGAAGCTCACTACAGACGAGTAGTAGGACACTCTGGCATAGAGAATACAGTGGCAGTGTTGCAACAACATTTCTATTGGTCAAAACTCCGACAGGATGTCAACAAGTATATCAGGTCTTTCACGACGTGGGCCATTGCAAAACTAACCATTAAGAAACAAGGCATGTACACCCCTATGCCTACTCCCGACAAGCCCTGGGAATCCATCTCAATGGACTACATGTCGGGCCTTCCTTTAACCAAGAAGGGAAATGATTGTGTTTTCGTGGTTGTTTATCGATTTTCCAAGATGGCCATTTTTGTCGCCTGCAAGAAGAGCATCGCAACAGAGGTCACTACCAAGCTCTTCTTCGAACGTGTGTGGATACATTTTGGGATACCAAAAACAATCATCCCCAATCAGGAAAACTAGTTTCTTAGCACATTCTAGTCGAGCCTTTGGTCATGACTGGACACCAAACTCACCAAATCCACAGCCTTCCACCCCCAAACGGATGGCCAAACCGAGGTCGTCAATAGGATGATTGTGCATATTTTGCGCATGTACGATTCCAAGCATCCACGCACATGGGATGAGAGTCTTCCCTGTGTTCATCATAGTTACAACACAACCATACATAAATCCATCGACCACAAACCCTTTCAGGTGGGGTTGGGATTTCAACCATTGGTTCCCATGGATGTTACACTACCTCTTGCGTCCTTAGAGGCAGAACCATCCCATGTGAAAAAACGAAGCCGAAAAAGCCACCCGGTCCAATGAACGAATCCAACACATCTGCCAACATGTTTAAGATATTTTTCTTAGGTCCAATGCCAAGTACAAGTAGTGTCATGATCAACATCGAGTGCCACACAAGTTGCAGGTGGGAGATAAAGTTTGGTTGCACTTGCAAAAAGAACACCTTACAAGACCTCATCAGAAGCTTCATCCACTCCACTATGGACCTTACACCATCCCCAAGACTATGGTTGACAATGCTTTTGAGCTCAGCATTCCCCCCTTCCTTGGTTTTCACCCAATGTTTAATGTGGACCTCCTTCGACCATACTTTCCACCCTTACTGGACACCTCAGAGATAGGAGAAGAATTGACACTGACATAGCTCAACCCTGAATGCATGGAACATACATCCACTAATCAGATCATGGAAACATAGGTCAAGGGAGATCGCCAACAAAAGATTCAACTTTATCAGGTTGTCAAAGCAGGGTAACTCTTGAACCAAGGCAAGTGGCTCACCCGGGGCCAAATTCAACAGGAGTTTCCTCATTTGATGGGGGAACTCAACACAATGGAGACCATTGCTTCCTAATGAGGGAGGATTGATCCAGGTGGATATAATTGGCTACCCACCTCTTCGTGCCGGCTCACATACAACTTTCATCTTGGCAGTTACATTTTTTTATCTTGGTAGTTTTTTTCTAGCTTTTCGGGTCCTAAACTTTCGGGGTCGTTTTGAGGCCCTAAACAACGTTTTTTGGGCTTGCCATAGTCACACCATAGTTAGAGTCACAATGTGATGGAATGATGTTATTCCTCAAATAGACCTTTCCAACGGGCGATCGTGCGCCTAAAACAAAGATCGTATGCAAAATTTACGACCTCGGGAAGTTGATGTACCAACTTACCCCAACAGAGCCCACATGACTTTTGGCTCTTCATCTCCTAGGGTTAGTTTTTTTTGGATCTCTAGGGTTTTGGCATTCATGTTTGATGTAAAAATGCCTTTAAGAGCCTCATTGTACTCATCTTCTTGTGAATGAGCGTAGCTGTCACATCTCTTCTCGACTTTTGTCTTACTGTTTTCTTTTTACTTTGGTTTGTTGAGTTTCTAATTTCTATTGTTTGTTTCTCGTAATAATCAGAAATAAAGTCTGGATCAGTTTTTCCATAACAATGTCATTTTGTAAATATTGTTAATCGATGAAAAATAAGATTCACACAACTATCACGATGTCCTCCTTTCTAACATCGTTGAAATAGCTTTTTTCTTTCAATATTGTTGTGGTATAGTTGTTTTTGTCTTTTTCCTTGTTTATGTTATCCCTTTCTTCCCTCCATCTTGAGATTCAAGATATTATCAGAAGAATTCTCCTTGAAAGTATAAAAAAGATTATCTGTTACGTTTTATTTGATTGTTATGCATACATGACCAACTCCCCTCATACATACCACTTTCCATAAGTTATTCCCTGAAGTCTCGTCTCATTATTTCCCTTAAACTATTTTTTCCCCCCGTTGCATAACTATTATTTTCAGCAGCTTTTGATCACCTACTTCTATTGGTCTCTGAAACCAAACATTATGAGTTCTAAATCTGTTGAGAACAGATTCCCCTATGGAGTCGCTAGTTTGTTGGCGCCCAAAATCGCAACATGGAATCCCTGCCTGCAAATGGGTAACAATGCCTTACTACTTATATATATTTAATAATATACTAAATAGGTGGGATCCTGTTAAGTGAATAATAATGAAAGGCACTTTTATTTGATTGCGCTCATGGCTACCTTGCAAAGATGATTCTACAGTTTGAAATTTGAAACTGCTTTCTGGATGAATGATGGGGTTTATTGGCAATTTAATTTAAAAAGGAAAGGGTTTTTTTTTTTTTTTTAATGAGCATCTTGGTTTATTCTTGCTACACATATATTTTGACTTGTTGATTCAAACTCCAAGCATCAACCATATATAGTTATGGAATATTGCACTTATGATGTTCTTGTTATTATCATGGACACTTGTTAAGTTTTATAAGGTGGTAATCCTTCCCTGGCAAAGAATGTGGGACATGAGATGTATTTGGCGCTAAGTGTCAAATATGCATATAAAACTTATGGGCCAATGTAGGGAGGAAAACTTGATTTTTGGATTGAAATGTTATGTTGTAAACATAGTGGACTATGCGTTGGATTGGCTATAGTTGATGGAATTAATGTGAGAAACGACATGGAATATTCGTTGGTCACTTCCCATCCATGCTACCATTTTATGCACATTATAATCCCCTCATCCTCCCAATAACCCTACCATTCCCTGTTTAAATGGAAATTGATTGTTGAGTTTAAAAATGTTGATGGATGGATTGCATGTGCATCTGTGGTGAATAATAGAGCCAACCTTTTGATTTTATTTAGGTAGAGTATTGATGCGTGGATGGTTAAGAGTTTTTCATAACATGTTTGGGATATTGCTTCAGGATGAGTTTCTTTAGCAGAGGCAGTAATGGTAGAGGTGTTAATAGAGGCAGAGGAAATTGGCAAAGAGGCCATAGAAGGCCACGATTTTCGATACATTTTGATGTTAATCCACATGAACTAAATCAACTATTTCAAGTTGGGTTCTTCAACCTAGTTGGCCATGGGATTCTCCAATCCCAACCTGAGAGGCCTCCCTTCTGGCCACATCAAAACTTTTCTGGTATCCGTGTTCCCCCCTCACATTTCTATGCAGCCAGAACCACCTACCAATGATGGTTGGAAAGAGATTTTCCATAATTTCACTGCTTATAACCATGGTTGGAATATTGTATATTTTCCATTACCCTCTCCTCCACCACCAAAATATCCAAATGCCCAAGCTAATCATGTTGTCTCACCTGTACAACCTTCTCATCCAAGTAAGAGGATAAAAAATGATGTTCCCAAGCCAGAGCTAGATAAAGGAAAAGGAGTGGCCACTCCCTCAAATTCATCCAAAGAGTCCTCTGAATCTGTGTCTTGTCGTCTTCATCTCAAAGATGATTGTTCTCACATTATTAGTGCAGTCCAACCTCAAGGTTCCAATCAGCCTAAGGCTGCAATAGAAAGATCAAAAGAGGGCAGCAGTGAAAGGAGGCCAAATGCCTCTCACAGTAAATACAGTTTTTAATGATGATTAATGTTATTTTCTATTGAGGATATTCTTTTTATTTTTGACAATGTTTTGGACAACAAACATATATTTAGACATTTTTTGGTGACAACATGGATATAATGTTATTTTTGGATATGGTCATGTTATATTTTGCTAATATTAAAATATTTGATAATAAATATGAGAACGAGAGTTACACAGAGGATGTTTGAATCAAATGTTTGGGGTTTTATACTTCATGTTTGATGATTATTAAAAGAAATTAAAATGGGAGTCACAAGGGGTCCCACCTATTTAGTTATTATTTAATTATACCCTTATTTATATATTATTATTTATTTGTCTAAAATAATTAGTTAAACCAATTAAGCTTAACCAAAAAAGGAAGTTGAACTACCATAACTTATTGAGAAAGATAAAATCTCAATCAAATGAGGAGACAAAGGGGAGAGAATAAAAGGATAACTCCAGCCATAAGGTTTGCTCTATACTAGTGAGATACTTTCATTTTTCATTCATTATGAGTTTACTAGAAGGCTTAACCATCTTGATGACATTAGGGTCTTATTGAAGGAAGCAAGATTCAAAACAAAATCATATATTTCAACAACTTGTTTTAAAGGTGTATGATTTATCTTTGCCAGTCTGCGTGTTCTTGTTTGCTTATGAGTTAAATTTCATGACTGTTAAAGAATATTTTGTAGAGTCAAGTGGTAGCATTTTGTGGCAAGCTTATCCATTTTTTTAAGCTTCAAATTTCTTTTGTTGTCATATTCTTTTTGTATGGTGCCCATCGGAGGCTTCTAAATCTAACTTTGGTCCCTACCCTTGCATGGTTTGTAAAGAGAATTTAGCTTTGTATCTCAGAATAAAATCAATATAAAAATCAGACTTGTGATTTCAGTCTC
>SNQJ01S0084525.1:22864-34573 GCA_010110895.2 Picea sitchensis | reverse complement strand
AGTAACACATCATGTCATCTGTCAATCTCATCATAATCAGGTATAAATGGTCTAACATCATAAAAGTCCAGATCACTTGCAAGCAAGTGTCCTCAAAAAATAAGTCATCTTAGTGTGCCAGAGCGGGATGTTACAATCCATGTACAGGGACATGCCCGAATTTGGGCCTGTCCCTATACATGGACATGGCCATATTTTGCCCTGTCCATGTACAGCGACAGGCCTGAATTCTGTCTTGTCCCTGTACATGGACAGGGCAGAATGTTGGACTTGCTCAGAATATTGCTCATGCTTGCTGATTAAATTTTGAAATTTAAAGAAAATTGTCCATTTCTATTTTATTTATAAGCATAATGTTAAAATTCTCATAATGTTGCCACTTCTTTCTAATTAGATTGTAAAATTTAAAGAAACTTTTTCATCTATTCTATTTACACAGAATGTTGAGCTTCTTAGAACATCACCTAAACATTCTCTGAAATTTATAGAAAATTGTCCATGTCTATTGTATTTAAAACTAGAATGTTCATCTTTTGAGCATACTACCCATGTTTTCTGATCAAATTTTGAAGTTTACAGCGAATTGTTCATGTCTATTTGTATATATAAGTTGAATGTTAAAGGCCTTGATAAAATTAAATTATATTTCCATTAAATCTAATAATATCTTATTAAATGGAAATGCAAAAAAACCTACGCATTTATTGATTAGATGATGAAATGTAAATAAATTTATCCATGCTTGTTGACTTTACATTCATAATTTAAAGTGATGATGAAAAACTATTGTTGATTTACTTTGGGGAATGAACAATAATTTTTATTTATGGATAGAACAACACATAATTACAAGTAGATTTTGAAAAAGCAGAGCCCATTAAATTTGAATCCTATCCCTGTACATATAGACAGGGTCGAATATGGCCTTGTCCATGTGCATGGACAGGGCCCGTGCTTAGTGTTGAAAAGAGTAGTCTCACACAAGTCATTAGCTTAATGAACATGCTTACTATAGTTATAGTGTACAGAGAATCACAAGATATGGGAACAGTTCCATCCTATCCTTATTTTAAATATTAGTATACAAAACTCTTATACCACCCTTTATACGAAACAGTAATGTGTATCCTCTATGTAAATTTAATTTGAAATTGTTAGTTAAAATTGTTAGTTAACTAAATTGTTAGTTAAAATTTAGATTTCAGATTTTCAAATTGTTAGTTACAATTTAGATTTTAAATTTATATATAGATTGTTGACAAGGCCGTATTTGGCCCTATCCATGTAAAGGGACAAGCCCAAATTTGGGCATGTCCTTTTACATGGATGGGGCTGAATTTGGAAATATGAAGGTTAGTTATGAATTATAATGGACTCTTTGAAGCAGAAAATTTATATTTTACATTATATTTGTGCATTTAAATTTAAATTTTGTACCTTAATTTTTCTTAAAATTCATTCTTTCTTTGCAAATCTGAATGTAACTTGCATCAGACATGACACAAATTCAAATATGAAAACTATGATTAGTGTGGGTTTTTGGTTTTTTGGTTTATTTTGTTTTTGGTTAAGTACCAAGTTGAGATAATGTGCAATTTGTTTCTTTCCTGGATGGTCCATTAGACCTAGGAGTATTTAAGAAGAGCATGATCACATTATTGATCTTCTTTTGGTTTTTTGGTTTATTTTGTTGGTTAAGTACCAAGTTGAGATAATGTGTGATTTGTTTCTCTCTCGAGATGGTCCATGAGACCTAGGAGTAGTTAAGAAGAGAATGATCACATTATTGATCTTCATTTTATGTTGGGATGATAAAATCTTATAAGTAAATATCATGAGAATCATGTGGACATTTTTTCATTAAAGAAAAACTTAATTGTTCACTTTGTCTTGAAATCACCTTTGCTTGACTTACGCCCCCTTTAATTGTTGTGTGGGTTTTTGGTTTTGTGCTTTACCTAAAGAAAGTTATCCGCCTTGACTTTGGAAGAATTTAATTGTTGACTTTGTGTTGAAACCACCCTTGGGTTTTGTTCTTTTCGTTTTCCTAAACAAAGTTAGCTTCCTTGACTTTGGATCCCTTCTCTTGACTTGTTTTTTTTATTATTGATTTTTATCATTTAACAATAAATATTTTGTGTTATAAACTATTATTTGTTTAAATTATTTAATTGTTTAATTGTGTGGCTTCAAACCCTCTTCTTTGTCTTTTGCATCTTGTTGGAGATCTCTTCTTGGTTATTGTTTGAGGATTCTAGTTCTACTTGTTGGTGTCACCCTCTTCATTTTTTTGTTGGTGTCGCCCTCTTTATCTCCTTTCTAATTCCACCTTGTGTATGTTGTAATTATCTTCTATTGTTGGTGCCACCTGTGTATGTTGTTGGTTATTCTATTGATATTTTACCCTAAAAGTTCTTCTTGGAAATTTGTTCCATGTGTCATGATCAGATCTGCCCCGGGGGTTTGATCAATGATCCCGTGAAGATTTTTCTGAGCATATAGCTAAGAGGATTGTAACAACATATCATGTAATATTGTTTCTTTTTTTAGTTTTAAGTAAATTTTTTGTCAGAGATTGTTTTTGTCAATGATTGTAAAAAATATAGTTGTTCTATTTTTTTCAATATATTCCTGTGATGCTTTGAAGTTGTTATAGATGCTTAAATGTTCAAGTGTTATAAATTTAGTATTTCCATTTAATGTTTCTATAAATTTTGAACTTTCATTATCATGGATTTTAAAAGGATAGATATTGAGGTGAGATGTCGAGACAAGAGTCTCCAAACATTCCTCACAAACACTCCATGCTATCCCAAGAAGGAAGAAGAGGAACCCATTCGTCGACTGAGACTCCAAGTGACCAACGCCAATCTAGTCAGAGGGGAACGATTCTCTCTTGTGATCTAATGATCATTGGGTGACAAGTGTCATAATGGCTGATGACTAAGACTAGGGGCAACTTTCAATTCAAGGCTAGGAATGACTAGGCCCACATAAAGTGAAGGAAGAAAATTAAGAAGGTACTTATGTTGTCCCATTCCATGTCAACAACAACGCATCCATTCACTGGGAACAAATTGATGACTCCACTAAATAAGGGTTTATGGTTTACATGATGAATTGATGATGGACATACCTACATCGTTGGTATGATTAGGCACAGTCGTGCAGAGCTCCTCTTGGTTTCAATAATAGTTCATTCTCTACTAAACAAGGGAAACCACATGAAGTTGGAAGCTCTAATTATGCCCCCGTCCCCCCTCACATCACTCTCAATTTCCCCATATTACCTAATTTGAAATTCTAAAGAACATGTATCATATACTATATTATACAAGATAAAAACATATAAAGATCATATAAAAGATATAAACACATACCTCTTCTTTCCAACAATTAAATATCAGTCATCTTCTTCTTCATCCAGCTCAACATCTGTATCAGGATCTAGTTCAAAATCGATATTGGTCAAAGGATCATTCATATCAACATCATTATCAACGTCATTTTCGCTAATATAGTTATCGATGTCGTCAATGACATCGTCGTCTCCTACATTTGGATGATCAACTTCTTCAACTTCTTCATCTGACACATCGACTACATGAGCCACCCACTCCTGATTTGCATAATCATGATCTTATTCCTTGTTATTATCTTCATCCTTGGCTACATGATTATAATTTATTGGTCTTCCTCTTGGATCATATCTAACAACATATGACCAACCTGCTTTACCAGGTACCTCTGAGTAAAATAATTGCTCACATTGACTTGGAAGAACATAAGGCTATGTACCCGGTTCAAATTCCCTTTTATTAACCATGGTAAATCCATTATCATGCTCAATAATAGTTCTTTCAGGATCACATTCATGCATTTGTAGCATGTACCATTTAACCTCACACAAAACTATTTTAAAGGAATTAAAATCACACTCAATTATATTCTCCAAATGCCCATAATACCTATTCTCATTTTCTTATGGATTTACGTCACTTCTAGAGGAAATTTTGGTGAGCTTAAATACTGCAGTTATCCCACAATCCGAGGTTTTCATCTTATGATCCAACATTTTGATACGAAATTTACAACCATTACACCACATAGCCTTGTGATGTTTCAACTGAAACATCGACAACAAGTAAAAAATACATTGCCAATTAATAAACCTCATATAGGAGTTAGTAAATATATATTTCAAAAATTAAACAAACCAAATACATCGAAAAATTGGGAAAAAACTAGGAAAATGTGGGTAAAACATTTTAATTGCTTGTTTATCTTTTAAACCAAAGGCTAAATTAATTTCCCTTGATGTAAGATTAGGAAATTGATCTCGATGACAATGCACTATTTTAATCATCTTACTTACCCCTTCCAATGATAACCTACCAAATTATTCTTCAGTATATTCTATCCAATGCTCCATCCAATCAAGGTTGTTTGAAATGTATAAATGTAAAGCATACCACTCTCGAGCAACTATATGATAGCATAACAATTTAATATCATTAATTAGCTATTTTTAATAAAGGAATAATTTAATAAATGTGTAATATATTAAATCTACATAAACATCTAAAAAATTCCTTTCACAGTCCTCATGTTACCTTTCCCCAATAGGACCTCCCCTTCAAATTTGTTGATGGAGTCAAGATGCCAAATGCGAGGCAAGTTCATATTTTCTGCTAATTTAGGTAGATATTGACTAATATACACCATGCATTAATATACCATATATCCCTCAACCATAGAACCCTCTAGACGTGCTCTTTGTCTAACAAAAGCTTTCAGTGACTTCAACTGCCTCTCCACCATCCACATCAACCTTGTGTGTACTGGTCCACATAATTCAATGTCCTCAACTTGGTGTATGAGGTAGTGTTCTTGTGCATTGAAAAATGTTAGAGGTAGATACTGTTTCATTTGACACATTAGTCGTGGAATTTCTCTCTTCCAATACCTTATATCCTCTTTATGGATTTCTTTTTATGATAGCCACCTACAAATGTCGATGCAATAAAATAATATCAAGGCATACATAAATTTGCAGATAAAACATAATATGTCAATAAGTTCCTCTACAAATCACATAAGAAGTACATTTTTCTTATAAAACAATACTTACCTCATGTATTTGCCAAGTACATAAATAATTTGTTTTATGTTGTTGTCAAAGTCGCCTGGGAGAGATAAAAGTAGAACATACTATAACAAAAAACAAATAATTATTATTTGTTTCCAAAAAATGCGTACCAATAAGAAAATATATTATAACCTACTAATTACCTTAATGAATGTATGTCAGTCATGTGTTTTAACCCCACCAAAATCACCTTTTTTTGTTAAGATATTTTGTATGTTTGACAAAAACCCCGTCGGAAACCTGATATTTTGAATGACCTCTTTTACAATATTGCTCTGTTTCTCCATCAATAACAAAGGAAGAATAGTATTTTTTTCACGACCATCGCCATTATAATTAATAATAACACTTTGCAATGCATGATTAGCTTCCTGGATGTCACAACAAATCTTTCCAATTCTCTCTTTATTAGTCCATTGAATCTAATAATATATGATTAAATGAAAATGCAAAAAAATCTATGTATTTATTGATTAAATGATGAAATGTAAAGAACTTTTTCCATGTATGTTGACTTTACATTCATAATTTAAAGTGATTATGCAAAACTATTGTCGATTTGCTTTGGGGAATGAACAGGAATTTTTATTTATGGATAGAACAACACATAATTACAAGAAGATTTTGAAAAAATAGAGCTCATTAAATTTGAAACCTGTCCCTATACATATAGACAGGGCTGAATATGGCCCTGCCCATGTATAGGGACAGGACCGAATTTGGGCTTGTCCATGTACATGGACAAGGCCCGTGCTTAGTGTTGAAAAGAGTAGTCTCACACAAGTCATTACCTTAATGAACATGCTTACTATAGTTATAGTGTACATAGAATCACAACATATGGGAACAATTATATCCTATGCTTATTTTAAATATTAGTATACATAACTCTTATACCACCCTTTATACGAAATAGTAATGTGTATCCTCTATGTAAATTTAATTTGAAATTGTTAGTTAAAATTGTTGGTTAACTAAATTGTTAGTTAAAATTTAGATTTTAGATTTTCAAATTGCTAGTTACATTTTAGATTTTAAATTTATGTATAGATTGTTGATAGGGTCGTATTCGGACCTGTCCATGTAAAGGGACAGGCCCAAATTTGGGCATGTCCCTTTACATGGACGGCACTGAATTTGGAAATATGAAGGTTAGTTATGAATTATAATGGACTCTTTGATGCAGAAAATTTATATTTTAGATTGTATTTGTGCATTTAAATTTCAATTATGTACCTTACTTTTGCTTAAAATTCATTCTTTCTTTTCAAATTTGAATGTAACTTGCATCACACATCACATAAATTCAAATATGAAAACTTTAATTAGTGTGGGTTTTTGGTTTTTTGGTTTATTTTGTTTTTGGTTAAGTACCAAGTTGAGATAATGTGCAATTTGTTTCTTTCTTGGATGGTCCATCAGACCTAGGAGTAGTTAAGAAGAGCATGATCACAGTATTGATCTTTCTTTGGTTTTTTGGTTTATTTTGTTGGTTAAGTACCAAGTTGAGATAATGTGTGATTTGTTTCTCTCCTAGAATGGTCCATGAGACCTAGGAGTAGTTAAGAAGAGAATAATCACATTGTTGATCTTCATTTTATGTTGGGATGATAAAATCTTATAAGTAAATATCATGAGAATCATGTGGACATTTTTTCATTAAAGAAAAACTTAATTGTTCACTTTGTCTTGAAATCACCCTTGCTTGACTTACGCCCCCTTTAATTGTTGTGTGGGTTTTTGGTTTTGTGCTTTACCTAAAAAAGGTTATCCGTCTTGACTTTGGAAGAATTTAATTGTTGACTTTATGTTGAAACCACCCTTTCTTGAGTTATGCCCCCTTAATTGTTGTGGGTTTTGGGTTTTGTTCTTTTCGTTTTCCTAAACAAAGTTAGCTTCCTTGACTTTGGATCCCTTCTCTTGACTTGTTTGTTTTCTTATTGATTTTTATCATTTAACAATAAATATTTTATGTTATAAACTATTATTTGTTTAAATTATTTAATTGTTTAATTGTGTGGCTTCGACCCCTCTTCTTGGTATTTTCCATCTTGCTGGAGATCTCTTCTTGGTTATTGTTTGGGGATTCTGGTTCTACTTGTTGGTGTCGCCCTCCTAATTTTTTTGTTGGTGTCGCCCTCTTTATCTCCTTGCTAATGCCACCTTGTGTATGTTGTCGTTCTCTTCTATTGTTGGTGCCACCTATGTATGTTGTTGGTTAGTCTATTGATATTTTACCCTAAAAGTTCTTCCTGGAAATTTGTTCCATGTGTCATGATCAAATCTGCCCTGGGGGTTTGATCAATGATCTCATGAATCTTTTTATGAGCATATAGCTAAGAGGATCATAACAACATATCATGTAATATTGTTTCTTTTTTTAGTTTTAAGTAAATGTTTTGTCAGAGATTGTTTTTTTCAATGATTGTAAAAAATATAGTTGTTCTCTTTTTTTCAATATATTCTTGCGATGCTTTGAAGTTGTTATAGATGCTTAAATGTTCAAGTGTTATAAATTTAGTATTTCCATTTAGTGTTTCTATAAATTATGAACTTTAATTATCATGAATTTTAAAAGGATATATATTGAGGTGAGATTTTGAGACAAGAGTCTCCAAACATTCCTCGCAAACGCTCCAAGCTATCCCAAGAAGGAAGAAGAGGAACCCCTTCGTCGACTGAGACTCCGAGTGACCAATGCCAATCTAGTCAAAGGGGGATATTATCAAATGATTTTGTGAATAGATCATCTCAATAATGTTCTAAAACAAGTGCTATGGATGAAGCCTTCTTAGATAGGTTGCACATTGATACTCCTACACCTGAGAATGTAGGGAATACATCAGGACAAGAAAATATTTTTGGTAATTTTTTTATATTTTGTATTTTTGTATATATATGTGTCTGTGTGTGTGTGTGTGTGTTTAATTTTATTATGTTAAATTATGTTAAGTTAAATGTTGTAATTACTTTCAAATGTGTGTGTAGACAATGAGTTTAATGCGAGGAAAGACAATGAAAGAGAGAGTGGGTGTCACGAAGATTCTAATGTTGGTGAAGAGGGTGAAGGTGGATTTAGGAGGCGTTATGAATAAATAGACGATTATACGCCTACGTCCACCTATCCTTCGGATGTTGGTGGTGAGCTTCCCTGGGAAGGGATTACTGAAGCAATGACCCTTGAGTGATGCTCAGGTGTTAAAAGCAGGTTGGAAAATGATTTGAGGAGCTTGGATCTCCCTTGGGACAGTAAACAAAGCTTGGATATTGTTTTGAATTCATTGAAAAACTTTACGGATGCATATCAAAAGATGGGGCCAACCACTGAGAGTTTTATCGATTTGATGAGGAGGCGAAAGTCAGAGGTGATGGGCCCTGATAAATGGGACGTAGTAAAAAATAAAGTTTCAAAAGAAAATGCAATTTCTATGTTCAATTTCAAAGACAGGCCAAAGTGAAATATGTTGAAGGTGAAATATTTTAAGCACCCCAACATAGAAGGATATTTGTATAACATATTTTTGGCAGCATATGGGAAATTGTTGTGGAATTATGAGGTTCCACATTATTTTTTTAGACACTTTTATGCAGAGTTTTTCATGGAAATGCACCCTGATTATACTAGTCTACCATCTGATTATTATGGGGCTGGTAAAGGAAGGACATATGATAGTAAATGGGAATATTGAAATGCAACAATATTGATACCTCCACGACCTTTAGTGTCTCTCCCAACAGGGGCATTTGCTTCACATTCAGAGTTGTGAGCTTCATCAGAGGTTGAAAAAGAGGCTATGAATGCAATCAAGAAAAAATTGGAATCGATTTTTATGGTGTTGATGTTGGTTTGAACCGTCAGTGAGTGGAAGCCAATTCTCAGGCCATTTTTGTTTATAAAACAGATGACGAGTTAGATACCATGTCAGTGCAAGATCTTAAGGAGTATGAAAAAAAAATCGTAATGGTTGGAAAGAGGTCATCCAGAATGACAAATCGAACAATGTATTGGTATGTGTTCTAGTTAGTAAATTTTTTACGCATTTGGGGATAGTTTACTTCCAATTCTAGATCTAGATACATATCATCGTATCTATAGAAATAATTGAGTTGTTATTGTCATTAATTGCAGTTTGGAGATATGTTAAATGAATCTCCAGTAAATAGGAGACTTGATTCCACAAGTTTAAATTTGAATGGGTTGAATCAGGTATGTGTTTTCTAATATCCACAGATGAGCACTTTAGTTGTTCAATCTCCAATCTTTTGAATAAGATCAACAACATGACATTTATAATTTTGTATAAATGTGAACACATTGAATCCTAGATTTAGTTCTTAGTTGTGTTGTTCACAGATCCCTATTCCATCTCCTAATACTTGGGTAGGCTTGTATCAATTCTCATTGGGAGAGTTTGAAGAGGGTGGGAGTTCATAGGTATCATTGCATGTTGAAAACAAATTTAGTTATATATTCAAATTTCAAATTGTCATTGAAATTATTAATTTAAAAGAAAAATGTATTAAAAAATATTGAATTTATTGAATAATAGGTTGGCACATCATAAGCATTACATGTTTCAAAATTTAAAACTACAATTTAATGTGTTAAAATCATTTAAATTTAATTTTCAAATTTGAAATGTGTTATATAGGGAAATGTGGAGAAGACAGTACCTGAGAGTGTGCTTGAACAAAATGTGGAGAAGAGAGTGTGGGAGATTGGGATTGAGGAGGAAGCATCCATACCTGGGAAGGATGACTCTATTCATGATGATTCATAAATGTATGATCATTGCACATTAGTAAATTTTAATTTCATTTATGTCTATTCATGATGATTCATAAATGTGTGTTCATTGCATATTAGTGAGTTTTAATTTTCTTTTATGTTGGTCTTTTATATAAAAGTGTTCAAGCTTGTTTTTGTTGAATAAGCTTATATTTTTTACATTTTTCAAATTTTTAGTTTAGCCTTTCCTATTCATAGGGTTACTAAACTAGTGTCTATATAACTTTTCAATGTTTGATCAATTATTTTGAAATATATAAAACCCCTATATAAGATTATTGTTGTATTAAATGGTACATTCAAGATTATTTATGTTTAGATCATGATGAAGACCTAATTTTGAACTTGAACATTTGATTATTTGAGAACATACTCTATCCCACATCAGAAAAGGGGAAGTTTCTAAATTTTCTTCAATTGCATTCCTTTCCTTCTTGTCCAAGAATAGTGTAGTATGGACATTTGTGTTTTATGCATACAATGAAGTGAATTCCTTCTTTCCAGGGTATTTTCAAACTCTTAACTAAATTGGTTACTAACCACAAAAACCAACATTCAAGTAGATTTACAAATAAGCTATGTATGTGCATGATATCACTTATGTTTAGATTATGACGAAGGCATATTTTGAAGAGCATTTGATTATGTGTAATATGAATACATCCCAAAGATGAAAGATTTAAATGGTTTTTGAAGAATGACTTAATATATGTGCAAATTATATGAGAATATCCACCACATAAAGAGGAGATATGTATTTTCTGGAAGAATGGTTTTTTAAATGGAAATTTGTGAACTTTCATAGATATAAGTAATTTCTTGGAAGAATTGCTTAATATGGAGATTTATGAGTTCTTAAATTTTAAATGGCATTTGAGGGAATTTGATTATATGAAAACATATATTCCACTGCAGAAGAGGAGAGAAGTATTTTACTGCTGAGGAGATAAGTATTTTACTGCTGAGTAAATAAGATCACCTGGCATGATAATTTCACTTGAAGGATTTTGGACTTTATCCACAAGGAGATAAGTATTTTATTGGAAGAATGACTTAATATGGAGATTTGTTAACTTTCTGCATACACAACTATATTTATTTTCAAAGTATTATCTAACTTTGAACAAAAAAATTGGTTACCAAGAACACAATTTTTCTCTTTAAAATTTTTTGAGATTTTAAAAATTGTTTAATTCATGTATGCTTAATGTGGAGAGTAACTATTTTGGAAGTTTTGGAACGTTGCGATGGAAGTTTGGTTTTAAAAAAGTGCCAAAAAAGTGTAATAAAAAGAGAGGGATAATCTTAAATCTGTGGAAATCTAGTTGGGTATGTTCTTATTTCTTATTGTTTATTTAATATTTAGTTAAAGTATATATGCTAATATGTGTTATTTGTTTTTTTTATTATTGTTTTTTATTGTTACACATGTTTACATTATATTTGGTGGAAACTATGTTTACATTATATTTCGTGGAAAGGAGTATGTTGGAGGATGAGACTTATTTCTTTTGGTATGTATGTCAATTTTGATTTAATCACAACTTGTTTTATTTATCTAAAATGGTACATGTGTACATTTTATTTTAAATTTGTACATATATTTTATTGTAAATCTTTAAATTTTGAATTTGACGAATGTTTTCTTTTACAGGTATGAAGTGATCTATCTTAAAGCGATGGCTTAGTGTCCATAATTTTGGATTTAAACGTCTTAGTTTTTGTTATCATCCTAAAATGGATGTGGAACCTATGTATTTGGCGGTGTAAA
>SNQJ01S0084525.1:2100-22778 GCA_010110895.2 Picea sitchensis | reverse complement strand
TATATATATATGGAACTCAAAATATCAATTTATTGTCTCATATTTGATTTCTCTTATATTTTTTATGATGGTGGAATATATTGTTTATTGTTTCATCTTTGATAAATCTCTTATATTGTTTATGATGGTGAAACTTATATTTTTTATGATGGTGAAATATATTGTTTATTCATTAATAAATAGTCAATAGATTATAATTTGAATTTTTATGATGGTGAAAGGATAATTTATGTTTTATGGGCAACAACTTATAATTTTTCACCTGTTAGTTCTTCAGCTCATTATCATACCTCGGCCCTAGCTCCTCACAGCTTCAACCCTGGTTTTATTCATCTCTGGTTCATGTCAACTCTCCTTCAATTCATTTCCATCCCTCCTCTCCCTTGTTTCTTCTCGATGCCAAGGAAAAGGGGAAAATCCAAGAGAGGGGTTGTGTGGTATAGCTTGTAGGGACGAGGATGGAAAAACACTATAGACTTGCCTCCACCTACAACTCATTCCTCCACCCTGGATCTCCCTCCTTTTTCCTCCCCATGGGCCTGTAGAGTGGAGTGGTTTGACAGTATGGGTAATTCACTCGACTTCGCACCTGAGCTCAATGCGGAAGTGTCGTCCATACACCAGCCTCCCTCCTGCCTACCTTCTCTGTCTGCTCTCCCTAGCCCGACTTCCCCCCTCACTTCTTTGGCCTCCCCCCACACTTTTTCCATCTCCCCCCACACTTATTCTGCAGTTCCACCACCACCTTCACCTCCTCTTCTACCCCTTCTTTCTCCTCGGCCACAACCTTCATGCACTCGGTGCAATGGGTTTATGGAACTACATAAGTTTTTGGACAACATCCATAACTCAATATTAGAAGTCAGGCGTGGCATGGCAGAGATTTTGAACAGAGAAAAACTTTGTGAGTGTCGTGAGGAGCGCTTGGAGACTCTCATTTGCACTCTCCTTCACACCACTCCGAACATAGGGACTTCATCCCCAAACATTGTGCATGATCCTCAGAGGGAACAGAAGCCACACCCAAGCTCTAGATGAAAATGGTGTTCACAGGTTTTCTTGGTTTTTTTATGTCTTTAGACGGATTAATTCTCTTGTCTCTAGCCCTCGAGGCACCTTAGTTTCTAGTCTTAGAAAAACAATATGTCACAGGACAATTTGTTCTCCTTTTTCTGCAATTGTGAACTGTTTGGAAAAGTGGGAACATTGGTTTCCCATCTGGGTGATGTAGCCATTGTCTCACTGTTGACCATAACATATGTAATTGTGTGATACCAAAAGGATTTAATACATCTTTCTAACTTACNAAAAAAAAAAAAAAAAAACAATTTTTATGATTTTATAATTTCAATTTTTATGATGGTGAAAGGATAAACTTGTGTTGAAAGCCACCTATTCTGGTTTCCGTTTTGTGGCAACAAAGGTGGCTAATAGGTGGAATTGTATAGACATAAGCAGTTATTTTAATATAAGGATCCTACTTTATTTACAAGAAAAAAAATAGGTTAATTTATGTTTTACGATACTATGTTGAAATTAAAAATGTTTTATTTCATTTTATTTATAAACATCATTGTATAAACATCATTCTTTTATTTCCAACACTAAACTAGTTATGTTAGTCTTTGGCTTATTTTCAAGCTTTCAATATATTTATTCAAGAAAATGTGAAATAAAAATTGAAATAAAAATTGAAATAAAAATATGATTTATAACCTATTTTAATATGTAAAATTAAAATACACTTTAATATAAGTATGCGATTTTCATTAAAATTTATATTGATATAAATTGTTTATGTATCAAAAATGGTAGAAAATGGTTGATCTGGAAATTATCAATCCTTTTCACATTGGAAATATTCACTAATTCCATTAATATGACACCTACCATTAATGGAAGTATTCACTATACCATCGTTAATGGAAGTATTCACTATACCATCATTAATGGAAGTATTCACTATGATAGTCCAACACTAAACTCATTATGTTAGTCTTCGGTTTCTTTTCGAGCTTTCAATATATTTATTCAAGAAAACATGAAATAAAAATATGTACTTTGAAATAAAAATTGAAATAAAAACATGATTTAGAATCTATTTTAATATGTAAAATTAAAATATACTTTAATATAAGTAAGCGATTTTCACTAAAATTTATATTGATATAAATTGTTTATGTATCGAAAATGGTAGAAAATGGTTGATGGAAATTATCAATCCTCTGCACATTGGAATTATTCACTAATTCCATTAATATGACACCTACCATTAATTAAATTAAAATTATGAAAATATAAATGCAGCAAACCAAGCTTAGTAGATGACCTGTTATTTTTTATTTTTTGCTATTAGGCCACAAAATCAAATTCATTTTCAACTTAAGTTTTTTTCAATCAAACTCAATGAAAACTATGTTTAATGTGTAGAATATAAGTAGTGTTAGGTTCATCATACACATTTTTCAAGTAGCTCGTAATTTCAATTTTGTTTTCAATTTGCTTCAAGATATTGAAATCTAAATGCATCATTTAACAATTTAATATAATATCAACATTTTTGGAATCAAAATTCACAATTTCATAATTAACATTGATACTTTTTAATATGTCTTTAAAATTATTAATTAGGATGTTAATCATATGTATTACCTTGAATTATTTAATTAGGATGTTAATCATACTTTTTAAGATGTCTTTAAAGTTTTTCTAAGCCATCAATAGTCCCTTATAATGACATGGAAATGGGTCCTAGTTTTGATATGAAGTTATCCTCTCCATATGAAAAAGCATTGAACAATCATTGCAAATAATGAACGCAAATCCTATATGTAGTAAATTGGTTACATGCATTAAAGGATTTGTGTATACGATTTGGATAATTTGTAGGAAAGTATAGGTCAGTTTAGGTTCTCTAGATACAATCTATAGGTTCTTCCCTGAAATTGTAAATAAGGCTTGGTAAACTTTATAATTCATCAAAAATACAACTTTTCTTAATTGAATGGACCATGAAAGTAAACTAGACTAGAAATGATTCTAGAATCCTAGATATTCATAAATGTGTGTACTTTCAATGCAAAATATAAAATTCTAGAATGTACATGTTACTTGTTTAAATAAAACGTAATGGTATTCCATCTTCAATTATTCGTTCATGATCGACTTTGGACATTTTCCATTTTCTAACTTTTGTTTTTTTTCTGGATTGAACTTCAATTAACTTTATGCGCGTTTCACATACCAAATGACTATATTAACAACTTATGACATCTGATTGGTAGTCCTGAAAGTGAACATGAGTATCGGTTTGATGGGTTTCTTGAAAAAAATATCATTTCAATACGATGGATCCTCTTTCATATGTAAAATCATTATCATCAAAATCTTGTAATAACCTTATCTTTTGCTATGTGCATTGCATCAAATAATATTTCACATTTTCATTGTTGTCTATAGGTGAAACCATGGCAAAGACATCTCCTGCAAATAATTCGATATATTGAACAACAAATAGTTCGTGTTAGATTATCACACAAGTACATCTACAAGTTATTTGAAAACAATTCAACATAAAAATTACCTTCTCTAACAAGATCAAAAACTCTATCACCATCAACTGAGACTATAGTTTCATTTGATTCCATATCCCTTGAGCTTGCAAGTGGAATTTTCCCTTTTATATTAAGTTCGGTATGTCTCCAAGCTTTAACATATTCTGCATTTTTGTTTTCGCAAATATCTATGGATTATGTGTCCTCTATGCAAACTGAACCAAAAATAGACTCATTTATTCTATCAAATGCAAACACATTTTGATAGCTTTTTGTTTTAACTGAATGCATTTTTCATGTCCCATGTATTGTACCGGCTTCATATGGGATTGATCTATTTACATATTGGATTCCAACATACCAAAAAAACCTGCACAAGACAAGAACTTGTTAACTTGAAATCTCTCAAGAAAATGATTGAAGATTGAATATAAATTTGAACACTTGAATAAAAATATCATGTGTACATGTGTAACATGTATATATAGACACACCTGCACACGTCGCTTGACGGGTTATTTTCATGTCTTAGCGCCATTTTGAAACATTCAACAACTTGATCAGTGGATTCAAATCGCTTGGAATGAGGGTTCATCTGATACCTCTGAAGTGCTCATTTTAGACATGCCCCTACACCATTGTGCTCTCCTTTTCCATGACCAGTCTCAAAAAAATTCCAACAATGTGTAATGTTTGATTTTTTATGAAGATGACACAACCAATAGAATGATCGTGAAGATTTGAAATGACCTAGACACCCATCTGGCCATATCCAATGTCGATCGAATATGATCCTGCATTCTTTCAATGAATTATAAATTTTATCAAAACAATGTTGTACATAATGTGTGTCATGTGATTGATCATCACTTATATAAAAGTAATATTCTTTAATAATATGTCGATTTTCATTGGTGTTTTCTATGTTATCAAGACTCCATTGAGCATGTCTATATAGAATGTGGACAAATATAGTGACTTAATCAGAATGATAATATTCACTATGTATTTATTTTTGTGCAGCGAATGTGTAATTCTCTGCAAAATCAACTACAGATAAAATTGTCCCTGGTGGAAACACTTCACAGGATTGTTTGAATTGTAGGTCTGTCCATAGAGATCTATGTGAATGCTTCGTGTATTTATAAATTTCTTCCTCAAACTTCTTCAAAAAAATCTACCACACAGATTTTATCTACTTTCAAATCAATCCTTTTGGAAATAACATTTGAAGAATGTGGAGCCGTGATGTTGATATATTCATATCTCTTCCAATTGACTGTTATATTAAAAAATGATTGATGATTCATATCAATAGGATACTTTGAGTGAAACAAACTTAGATTTCCACAATGATCACATTTATTTCCACCAACACATTTTTTTTGGTAAAATAATTTATCACCTTCTCTTTCACATACAATTTCAGATATAAAAGCCCAGAATGTGGAAGGAGGAGGTGAACTTGGTGTTGGGGTAAGAAAAAGGTATAAATATTCTCCTTATTACTTTGGTTTATGATATATTCTTTGCTGACTTTTCTATTAGTTTGGAGTAATTAGGGAAGAAAATAATTAAAAATATTTTGAAAATAATATTAAATAATATTAGATATTTTCTAAACTTTGGGTTTGAATTGCTTTGATTTTATGCAGAAATGGAAAATTGTTGTTAATCAAGGATAATCAATAAGATAATAAAGATGCACAAGCCATTGAAGATTAAAGAAATCAGGCACAAAACGGTTCAAGGAAGATTGATTTTTATCCTGAAATCTTCATAAAATAGTAAAAGCAATCCTAAGGATCTCTCGATCCTCAGGATAGCTTAATTCACTTGTCTTATTGTAATATATATAGAAGAGTGAATGATAGAGAGGGTGTGCCAAAATTCCAATCTCCTAATTGTTGATACTATGTACAACAACCCAGTTGTAAATGACTTATCAATTATGGAATTAATGGAATTTCAAGCGTTTTGACCATTTTCGTGTACTGATTTTTTCATAACAGTACCTTCTGAAGACCGTGGCCCAGTAGACAGGAGCTACTATCTTATCTGTAATTTTATCGATTATGTGGTAATTATGTGGGTTGATATTTCCTTCAACAGTTAGACTAGATTCATTAATGGTTTTTTTTTTTCTATTATGAATTGATTGTGTTATTACATTCGCAGAGAGTAGATGTTCTATTTGGAAATTATCGATTGTTGTTCCATTATCGATGGTTGTTAATTTATGGCTTAAGTTTTCATTTGTTGTTCCTTATTGAATCTCAATAGATCACTTGCTGATTCTTTTCATTAAGTTTTCATTTGTTGTTCCTTCTTAAATCTCAATAGATCGCTTGCTAATTCTTTTCACTAAGTTTTCATTTGTTGTTCCTTCTTAAATCTCAATAGATCATTGTTCCTTTCAAATAGGTTAATTAATTACTATTCTTTGAGAGATTGATTCATTGGAATTTTTGTAGATTAAGTTGTTGTTTGCTAGATAAATGAATGAGTTCATTAATTAATTGATGTTTCTTTTCAGGGTGTGTTATTGCTCAGAATATATTTCCTGTTGATTGAATCATTAGTTTCATATTTTGTAGTTAATGTGTGAGGAACTTAATTATTACAGTAATTTAGATGAATCCATATTTGTTGTAAATAAAATACCTACACGGTTGAAACCTCTACAACTTATCCGCATATATTTTGCTGACAATTTTGAGAGAAAAGACGAATCCTCAGTTGATAAAATTAATGTCAGACTAAGGTTGTTTTTAAGACATATTTAGAACCCAACATTTTGGCATCATTGTCGGGGAGATTGTCAAGGATAGTATAGGTTTAATATGTGAAAGGATGGGGTATTAAAAATGGAAGGTAAGAACTCGCGTAGGCAACAAGTAAAATGCATGTTCCAACACCTACCTTCAGATGATGCATACAGGTTACATAGGTGCATAGAAGTTGTGTCAGTGTGTATGACTAAGAAGAAAGAACCTGAAAAACAAAAAAACCTTACCGAAAACTAAAAACTCCCAGGGCTCGGTGGCCCCTAGAAGGAGCACCTTTATAGACAAAATTATCCAAAAGCTTGAATTTCAAGCCTCGGTTGGGCCTCGAAAAGGTTCCACCCGAACCCCTCAAGAAAAAAAATCACCAACTGCAACTCACGCTGAGGTTCATAGAGGAACTGAAGGAACTGAACAAAGCTTCCAAAGTACACACACTCCACTTTTCATATCTTTAGGCGAGGGAAATTCTTGTAATTTGAGAGAAGGAGAAGGAGAGACCAGTGGAGTTGCTGAGGCAAACCCACAACCGTCTGAATTTGGATCTCTTGTGATTCTGGCTAGAGAAGGAATACCTAGAATCCTAGACATAGGTAGCATGGTAAAACCTCATAAGGAACCAAGTAATCATCCAACCCAAGTAGAGCACCAGACCAAGAGATCCTTGAGGGTTATTGGCACATTTTTAACCAAATGACACATCAAAATAAATCGCGACCCCAGGCCCAGACTACCAGTTTGGAATATCATATAGTTGATCTGGTTTCTAATGCCCCAATGAAAGACATTCCACTACAGAATATTCCAACCTTCAATGGATTGATCTCAGAGGACCCTGATGTGTTCTTATTCGAATTTGATGTCTTGTGTAGAGGCTATGACTATACCTATGAACCCCAGAAACTAAAAATATTTACCTCCACTTTGAAAGAAGCAGATTTACAATGGTTTATGGGACTAGGGGGGGAACTATAAATTCATGGGACCAAATGAAACAAGCCTTCCTTACAAAATATCAAGACTATTGTAGAACCAGGGATTTAAAAAATGAAATATTTAAAATGGTTGCAAAAGAAAATGAAACACTAGAAGAATATGTTGAAAGATTTCAATATAACCTGCAGAGATCACCTTATGGAACGCTACCAAGTGAGGTATTTAAAGACACTCTAATAAAAGGTATGAAGGATGAATGGGTAGAGACGTTAAATTTGATGGGAAAAGGTGATATTTATCAAGAAACGTATGATGAAATTGTCAAATTTTGTATCAGTTGTTTGCATGGTATTACATGAACCAGATCAGGAATATGAGGTCCAATCACCAGAAGTAGCAACATTACTAGTGGGAGTGTCACCCGAGTAGAAATTGGTAGTCTTTTGGAAAATTTTAAAAATTACATTTTGGGTACTCTTACTAGCAATTGGATTTTCTGCAGGCTAAACAGAGACAAGCAGAAGCAAAATAGTCGTTGGCTATATTATGTCCACGGTGTAGAAACAAACATAGTCCAAGGGAATGTCCCCTGGGCATGGTTCAAAACTATGCTATATGTGCCAAATATCATGTGACAGAATAATGTCCATCACTTCCAGGACTAAAGTTCATCTTTAAAGAAGTAGAAGAGGAAACATAACCAATATATTTGATGGCTCAGTGTCGCCAATGGATGGCTCGTCCCCCAAGTACGCTACAATATCTTTCTTCTTTCTTTCCTGGACAATATAATCAGCAGCATAAGTCTGGAAATACATGGTAGGGCCAACCATTTTTTAACCCCACCTGGAAGTCCCAACAATATCCTACTTCACCTTGTCCAAATCAATCAGTTTCCACTCCTACTTAGCCTAACCTGCAGTACTCTACCCCATTTTGGAATAATTCAAATAATAGTCCCTATCCTTCACAGTGGACTAGCAAAGCTGCCCAAGCTCCCAATTGGACTCAAAACTGGCAGCACCCCATGGGACTGGCCAATCAATGTATGGGAATAGTTCCTCAAGATCAACCCACTTTACAAGCTCCACTTCAATTTCCCCAAAATCCCCAACCTAAAATACACCCCCAACTACCATCTCAACCCAAACCAAATCCTAATAACAAACCACTCTGGCTCATCCAAGTTGTCGATAATTTGGAATGCGAAATGAACTATGTAGGCTGCAATGAGCTTCAATTAAGGTCAGGGCATGTAGTTTCTCCTAAGAAAAGTAGCATTCATCAAGAACAAGAGAATGAGAATGATATAAAACCAACAATAAACCCATCGGCTATGGTTATAAAAGAAAAAGAAGAACAAGGGGAAATTACAATTGAGCAACAAAATCTTGATAAAGATGTAATTGCTTCTCCCTCGTTCCCTGAAAGGATAATGATAGCTAAACCAGTTGTATATCCCAATTTTGATATCCTCGGGGAACTAAAAAATATATGTGTTAAAACCCCACTCCTACAGGCTATACAAGATATTCCTATTTATGTGAAAACAATTAAAGAATTATGTGTGAAAAAGCTCGGAAAGAAAACTAAGAATCCATCAACTGTTCATGTGGTAGGAACCTTATATGATCTTAATCTAGGCAAACAGGAGCTAGTCAAATATGCAGACTCGGGAAATCCCATGGTAACGGTTCAGATACAGGGCTACGCTTTCCCAAATACACTAGTGGATTTGGGAGCAGCCATCAATATTCTGACCAGTGAGACTTGCAACATCCTAGGTATCACCTCCTACAAACCAACTTTAACTTTGCTAGAATTGGTTGATAGATCAGTGGTTAAACCGGAAGGCACATTACAAGACATAGCAGTCTCAGTCGACTCTTGGGAATACCTAGCTAATTTCCTAGTTATTAACCCAAGAAGTAGACTGGATGGACACTCGTTAATATTAGGGTGATTGTGGCTAGCAACAGAAGATGTATACATAGGATGTCGCACAGGCAACATGACAATTTCCATAGGAAGTGTTATAAAGAACCTTTTCTTGTATCCTCTAGCTAAACCAAGTCTACTTGTCATACACCAATAGTTGCAACCACCTAGATATCTGGAAGAAAAAATACACCCTCCTCTCACACTAGAAGAAGCTCTTGGGCTCAAAAACCAATTAGAAGATGATGTGATAAACAACTTCATTAACACCCCAACTGTTATAGCTAACCCAACATGTCAAATGCTAAAAGTCATTTTAGATAATGAAGCGTAGGGATATCCTTTGGAAGAATTGATTGATCAACATATTCCCACTACTGTTGTCCATAATAGCATTGTAGTTGAAATCTCACCAAGAATATTTTTGAATATTAACGCCAATCTGAATGACCAACAATAGAAAAAATTAATCCAGATCCTCTCTAAATACCAACAGGATTTTTCCTAGGAATATTTTGACATGAAGGGAATCGATCCCCAACTATGCACACATCATATCTATATCAAAAAATATACCCGACCCATCCGACAACCCCAATGAAGATTTAACCCTCATCTCAGGGACATTGTCAAAGAAGAATTAAAGAAACTGTTGGATTTGGATTTTATATATCCTATTTCAGACAGTGAGTGGGTATCCCCATTGGTAATCGTACCTAAAAAGAATGGTAAGTGGAGAATCTATGTAGACTACAGAGAACTCAATAAATCTACCCAGAAGGACCATTTTCCCCTACCTTTTATAGATCAAGTCCTTGATACTTTAGCAGGGAAGCAGTTCTTCTCTTTCCTAGATGTCTTTAGCAGTTATAATTAGATTCAAACTGCTCTAGAAGACTAGGATAAAACTACATTTACATGTCCTTAGGGTACCTTCGCATATCGAGTCTTTCCCTTTGGGTTATGTAATGCTCCAGCTACATTCCAAAGAGATATTTTGAGCATATTTTCTTATTTAATTAATGAAGGACTTGAAGTTTACATGGATGATTTTACCCCTTATGGCTCTAACTTTGATCAGGCTTTAAGAAATCTGGAGAAGGTACTGGAATGATGCATTGTTACTAGGCTATGTTTGAGTCATGAGAAATGTCATATGATGACGACTGAAGGTGTGGTACT
Source organism: Picea sitchensis (assembly GCA_010110895.2). Lineage (NCBI taxonomy): Eukaryota > Viridiplantae > Streptophyta > Pinopsida > Pinales > Pinaceae > Picea > Picea sitchensis. The sequence goes on along the minus strand of SNQJ01S0084525.1, from coordinate 12,382 downwards.
AGGACATTATGTTTCTGCAGATGGAATCAAGGTAGACCCAAAAAAGATAGAGGTAATCCTTAAATTGCCTACACCCCATACACAGACCAAGGTATGTAGTTTCCTTGGCTATGCAAGATATTAAACCCAGATTCATAAAAAAAAATTAAAGAATAGCTGCACCTTTACATGCTTTAACTGGTAATGTGGAATTTCAGTGGTCTGATAAGTGTGATGTTGCATTTGCAGAGCTTAAAAGGTTAAGTTCAACAACACCGGTGTTGAGAGGACCAAACTGGAAGTTACCATTTCACATCTCTTCAGATGCATCAGATGTTTCTATAGGCATTGTCCTTGGACAGGAATAAGATAAGAAGCCTTATGCTATTTACTTTATTATCAAAAATCTTACCCCTGCCGAATTAAATTACATAGTAACAAAAAAATAATTTTTATCTTTTATACATGCTATTAATAAATTTTGACACTACATAACAGGCTATCCAGTGTTTTAGTATACTGATCACTCCGCCATTATATATTTATCCAACAAACCAATTACTAATGGATGGGTTACTCGGTGTTTGTTATTGTTGCAGGAATTCAACATCACCATTAAGGATCGACCGAGAAGAGAAAATCTCGTTGCATATTTTTGGTATCGTATACCCAAGACAAATAACTCTTTGATAGTCGAAGACCAATTTCCAGACGAACATTTTTTCGTTGTAATTATTAAGAAACCTTGGTACGTTGATGTGGTGAATTATCTGGCAGTTGGGAAATTTCCAGCGCACCTATCATCAAGATAAAGGAAATTAATTGTTCAGCATAGTGCACGGTTCACCTGGATTGGTGGATATATTTTCCACACAGGGTTTGATCTTCAGATCCAAAGATGTATCAGAGAGGATGAAATTCATGATGTCTTGAAGGCGTGTCATGATGAGCCCTGTGGCAGACACTTTGCAGACCGTAGGACTAGGCATAAGGTTTTATAGATGGGTTATTATTGGCCCTCGATATTTAAAGATTCAAAGAAGTATGTCTAGGCCTGTGATAGCTGTCATAGGGTGGGCCGACCAGGCCACGCTGATGAAATTCCCCTACAACCACAAGTGGTGGTGGAACCTTTCTAGATATGGGCACTGGATTTTGTTGGCCCCTTTAACCCAAAATCAAACCAAAAATATTATATACTAGTTGCAACAAACTATATGACCAAGTGGGTAGAAGCAGTATCCTTCCCAAACGCAACTGAGGAAGTAGACATTAAATTTCTTTTTGAACTATTTGTATGCTATGGATTACCCAGAGAAGTAATCATGGATGGAGGGTTGCAATTTACAGCACATAAAATCTCGTCCACTCTGCGCAATTATCACATTAAACATAGGGTTACCTCCCCATACCACCCCCAAGAAAATGGACAAGTGAAAAGTACCAATAAAGTCTTGGAGGAAATCTTGACAAAAACAGTCTCGACAAACCGTCAAAATTGGGCAGTCAAGCTTCCAAATTCCTTATGGGCCTATCGCACAACATGGCATAACACTACTGGATACTCTCCTTATCAACTAGTCTTTGGCAAAGAGAATATTTCCAATTGAATTTGAGATCAAGACACTAAAAATGGCCCAGGAAATTGGACTAGATCTTATGGAAGCACACACTCAGTGCTTATAGTAGCTCAATGAGTTAGATGAAGCATGCTCATTTTCCCTCTAGAGAATAGTTGTTATTCAGTAGCACAGAGATAGGTGGCACGACAAGCATATCAAGAATAAATCATTCCAGAAAGGTGATTGGGCGCTTCTTTATGATTCTAGATTTCAAGATTTCCCTGGGAAATTGCAAACAAGTTGGTTGGGACCGTATGAAATCAAGGAAGTCCATGATAATGTCATTGTTACTTTAGTTACCATCGACGGGTCTGGTTCTCCTTTTCTAGTAAATGTACATCATCTACAACTCTACCATCAGCCACTTTCAAAAGAATACGTTTGCCAAGAAGTAAGTAACGGTCCTACTGTTCATATTTTAGTTGGATGGGAAGGTAACCCAGTAGCTTCAGCTCCATGAAATTGTTGTTTTTTTCTAGCACTATACATATTGTATATATTTTTTGAAGATTTGATTGATTTTTTAAGTTTTTACTTTCTAGGGAAGGTGTAAAATATGACTGTAATGAAAATATAATTAACACTCTTTTGTGTTATTTATTTTTAACTGTTACATATCTTTCGAATTCAAAATCCAAATTTCTCTTGTTTCACTTTGAAATATCCATCGAATATAAACCTTGTTTTTATATAGGAGATGAATATGTCATGTTTCGCAGCAAAAGTCGGACGACTACACTAAAAAGATGCGGGTTGTGACTATAGTAAATAGAAATGAATACAAGATTCCGTAAACCATATAATACATTTTACCCCCCCCCTTATCATTAAATAAACCTACCCGTAAAATTATTAAATGAATTTAGTTGATGACTAATCAATCCTAGATTCGTTAAAACAAAAAAATTTCATGCGGGAGGTATCCAATCTATTAATTAGATGGTTTAATTTGAATATCATCATCATCTTCCTAGAACTTCAGTTGTCGTTCCTTTGGATAATTTTCATTCCCTTGGTTGCGATTTTCGTTCCCTTTATGGGTAACATCGTTCATTCGAATGTAACAGCTGTCGTTCCCTTGGTTTAGATTTTTATTCCCTTTACGGGTAATGTCGTTCATTCGAACGCAACAGTTGTCGTTCCCTTTCTTGCGATTGTTGTTCCCTTTGCGGGTAATTTCATTCATTCGAACGTAACATCTATCGTTCTCTTTTTTGTTATTGATGTTCCCTTTGCAAGTAATGTCATTCATTCGAATGTAATAGTTGTTGTTCCCTTTGTTGCGATTGTTGTTCCCTTTGCGAGTAATTTTGTTCATTCGAACATAACAGCTTTTGTTACCTTGCTTGCGACTGTTGTTCCCTTTCTGGGTAGTGTCATTCATTCAAACGTAGCAGTTGTCGTTCCCTTGCTTGCAATTTTTGTCCCCTTTGTGGGTAATGTTGTTCATTCGAACGTAACAATTGTCGTTCCCTTGCTCGTGATTTTTTTTCCCTTTGCGGGTAATGTAGTTCATTCAAAAGTAACAGTTGATGTTCCCTTTGCGTTTGTTCCTGTTGTTGTTCCTTTCACTTGAAAGCAACGATTTTTGTTTCCGCCAACAACATGTGCATGTTTTTATGACTTCTCCTTATAGGTTTATCTATTCCTTTGGATATGAACTTCAATAACTAATTTTCAAAGGCATCCCTTCTAATTATCATGGAAACGATTTCTTATTTTCTTTTTGGGGAATATTTAGCATACCTTATCAAATTGTTTATGGATTGATTCTTCTTAATTATATTAATATTGTTCATGATCCATAACCACCATAATTAGTTTAGTTTCCCTATATATACATATTTTTGGCCCTCAACCAAGTTTTGGTATAACCTTGGTCACGTTTGACCATTTTTGGGACTTCGACAGGTTGGTCAAAGATGGAGCACCCAGGCGAAGCGGAGATCACGGTATCTCGCCCTTTTTGCAAGATTTTTGGGTTTTAGGGATTATGTAACAGGTATGGGATTTCGGCTCATGGGTATTACCCATGTTTAGGACCTTTTTGTAATGTATAAATAAGTAGCCGAGCGAGGTAAGAGTATTTCAATCTGTGTGATTGTAGTTCTAATCGGTTTTGTACAAGAGCCTGTGAAGGTTGCTAAGTGAAAATAGTTGTGAATGCTTCATGCATACTGAGACTTGCAGAGTTAAGTGCAAGTGATTGTAAGAAGTAGACCTAGTAGGCCAATGGCTTAGTGCTAATGTTAGCTATGTGCAAGAAGATCTGTTAAGGCTTGCAGAGCTAAGTGCAAGTGTTTTGTAAGTGCTTTGTGCACAGACTGTGTAAAGGCTTTGTGCTGTGCCAAACTCGGGGAAGGAGGATCTGGCGAGGTGCCCATCGATATCCTATCCTTGTAGAGTTGGATCTGTGGCTTGGTGAATGTAAGAAGATTGGAAGAATATAATAAAGAAGAAGAAGAGTTGGTGAACATAGCCCCACACTAGGGTGAGCCACGTATATCCTGTGTTATTGTGCTTTGTGCTATGTGTTCATGGTGTTTATGTTTCTATTTTCTTAGTTTTGATTGATGAATGCATCTAATGTAGTAGCTTAGTTCTTAATAATGTGAATGAATGATATATATGAGTTAATGTTATGTGTTAAGTGAATGAAAGTGTTAGATCTTGGTTATTACTATGCTGATCTAGATCTAGGGTGTAACATGCAATGTGAATAAAGGCTAAAGACTAATGAATGTTAATTGCTAAGTGCTTTGTTAAGTATTGTGATCATAGATCTGTGTCCCAGCTAGGTTGTAGACACTTGAGTCCTGCAACCCCCCCTGCCTCTACCTCGGGTGAGACTTAATCTGCTTCGCAGGTGTTGCCAAAAGGGTCGGTAGTTAGGGTTTTGTTGATGCGTTGTTGAAGCGGTGAACCCTGGGTCTTCCCCTGTGTCAACAAATGGTTTCATTGTTGGGACCTAAAACTTTGATTGTTGGGAACTGAAGAAAAGAGAAAATCTTTGTGCGTAGATTTGTTGTTGTAGTGCGCAATATTATACTTGGCTTGTGAAGCTTTGTGCTAAGAAAGGAACTGGATCTGAAGAAAAGAGGTAAGATATTAAATCTTTGTGCTCTAGTAAAGGTAAGATAAGTGGAATTTTTTTTTTTGAAAGTATGGATTTAGGTATGTTTGATAGATTTTGTCCTAATCTGAAAACTAGGGCACAACTAGAAGAAAGAATATTTGATATGAATAAATTTGATCAAGATAGTGAAAAATATGTTATTCCTATGCATAGAAATAATTTTTGGACTAACAACTGGATGAAGGATCCTAGAAATAATTTTCTACAGGTCCAACATTGTGATCCCAGTGCGCAATACAAGAAAGGTTGGGGATCATTCAAGAGAAAGAGAGGATTGACACTATGTTATAGCTGCAGAAGACCGAGACATCTTGCTAAGGAATTCCCTGGTGTAGGTCCTACTTTCCTTTGTTGTAAAGCTACTGGACATCAGGTTTTGGATTTCCCTAGAATGATTGCTAAAGTTGAAAAGATGAACATGAGACAAGAAAACCATGTGGAAGGTCAAGAGACTAAGAATATGCTAGAGCACCAGAAAGAATCAGAGACTATATTATTACATTTGAAAGAAACATTGAATGATCACAGAGACATCAGTTTACCAGAGATCTTAAAAGAAAAGCAGTGCATAGAAACAAGAATATGAGACTTCGACATAGACTGTGTTCTGGATGAGGAAACACCGGTGAATATCATGCCAGAAATCACTTGGGAAATTTTGGGAAAGCCTGTTATGATTCTTTCATTAGGAGGGATAGGATTGTTTAAAGGAAAAATGATAACCCTATGGGGAAGACTTACTCATGTACCTATGATTTCCCATGGAGCATTGACAGAAGAAGAAATTGAGGTCATTAAGTTTGTTCAGAACAAAACCCCTTTTGCACTTTTGTTGGGAAAGACCTGGATTGAGAAAGATCAGATCTGAAGGAAAGAAAAAGAGGTAGCAACAGAACAGAAAAAACAAGAATTAAGGGATTTCATGGCTAGGAGAATAGCATGACTAATAGAAGAATAGGAGGACAAGTCGAAGCAACTGAGGGCCATAGATTTAGCTATTAGAGTTGAAATAATGCAAGAAGGATTAAAGAACCTATCCATGCAGGGGAGAAGAGAACCTATGATCTGGATTTGATGAGCAGAAAAAAATGAATACAGATTATTAATAGGTGCTTAACACAAAATAACAGAGATACAGTAAAACTGGTTTTCTATTCAATAACGAAATAAGTTGAAATTGTAAAATGCAGCGGAAACAAGCTTGCTGGAATGGTGGCGGCTTATCTCTGAGAAGAGATGTGACGGCAACGTGCATTCGCAAGAATAAGGTTACAATGAGGATCTGAAGGCATTTTTTACAATAAGAGAGAATGCCAAAAAACCTAGACATCCAAAAACCTAACCCTAGGAGATGAAGCGCCAAAAGTCATGTGGGCCCCGTTTGGGTAAGCTAGTACATCAACTTCCCAGGGTCGTAACTTTTGCATACAATCTCCATTTTAGGCGTGTGATAGCCTGTTGGAAAGGTATCTTCGAGGAGATTCATTTTGGGGGATCAATCATGCCTTTGGCTATCATTGAGGAGCTCGATACCAAAAAACCTTCATTTAGGCCCTCAAAATGGCCCTGGAAGTAATAACTACTAAAAATAGTAAATTGCCAAAAATGTCAGAAAGTTGTTTTGAGTCGGTTGGAAAAGGTGGGTGGCCACCGATATCCATCTGGATAAATCCTCCCTCCTTAGGAAGCAATGGTCTCCATTGCATTGAGGTCCCCCATTAGATGAGGAAATTTATGTTGAATTTGGCCCCGGGTGAGCCACTTGCCTTGGTGCAGGAGCTGCCCTGCTTTGACGACTCAATAAAGTTGGATCCTTTGTTGTCGAGTGCCCTTGATCTATTTGTCCACAATATGATCATTGGATGTCTGTTTTATGTAGTCAGGGTTGATCTCTATTGGTGTCAGTTGTTCTGCTACTTCTGAGGTGTCTAATAATGGTGGGAAATAAGGGCGAAGGAGATCCACATTGAACACTGGGTACATGCCAAGGAAAGGAGGAATGTTGAGCTCAAAAGCATTATCCCTGATGTCCTTGGTGATAGTGTACAGTCCATAACAGAGTGGGTGAAGCTTCCGATGGGGTCCTATAAGGCATTCTTTCTGCAAGTGCAACCAAACTTTGCCGCCCACCTGAAACTTATGCGACACCCGATGTTGATCATGGTGCTATTTATACTTGTCATTAGATTTCTGTAGGATATCCTGAACCTGTTGGTGGATGTGTTGGATCCGCTCAATGAACCGGGTGGCTTTTTCAGCTTCAGTTGGAGTAGGAGATGAGTTAGTCGAAGTGACTGCAAGGGGAAGTGCAACATCTATGGGACCCAATGGTTGGAATCCCAACCCCACTTGAAAGGGGTTGTGGCCGGTTGAGCTATGCAAGGCTCGGTTGTAGCTATGTTGGACATAGGGAAGGCTCTCATACCATGTGATAGGCCACTGGGTGGTCGTGTTGAGTGAGAACGGTGCCCACAGCATAGTCTGAAGCATCTGTCTCGATCTCAAAGGGATGTTGTAGGTCCGGTTGTGAAAGTATTGGGGTTGAGCACAAGCATTGCTTCAAATCATCAAATGCTTGTTGTTGGGTCCGGCCCCACACAAATTTTTCCTTACCACCACCCCTGTTTATTTGGCTGAGGGCCCATGCAATATGGGAGAAACCCAACACGAACCTGCAGTAGAAATTAGCAGGTCCCAAGAAGCTCCGAAGCTCAGTGAGTGTTGTTGGGGCTGGCCAGTCACGGATGACTTGGATCTTGGCTAGATCCAAATGTACACCATGTTGATCAATGATGTAGCCCAGGTAATGGACCCTATCCATGCCAAAGGAGCATTTTTCCAGGTTGGCATATAGCTTGTGCTACCGCAGGGTGTGCAGAACCTACTGAATATGCTGCAAGTGTTCAACCCAAGTCTTGTTGTAAATTAGAATGTCATCCAGATACACCACTACAAAAGTATTGGTGAATGGTCGCAAGATACCATCCATCATCCTCATGAAAGTGGTTGGATCATTTGTCAAACCAAAGGGCATGACCAACCATTCAAAAATTCCTTCCTTTGACTTGAAGGTGGTCTTCCATACATCTGTTTGTTCTATCGGGACCTGGTGGTAGCCAGACTTCAGATCAATCTTAATGAAGTATTTGGCCCCTGTGAGTTGATCAAAGAGGTCATCAATTCAGGGAATCGGGTACCAGTTTCTGACAGTGATTTTACTCAGAGCCCGGTAATCAATACAGAGTCATCGGGTTCCATCTTTCTTCTGTACCAACACGATTGGGCTCCCGCAAGGTGATGAGCTGGGGCGGATGTGCCCCTTGTGGAGCAGTTCTTGGAGTTGTCGCTTGATCTCCTCATTCTCTAACAAAGAGCGATGATAGACTGGCCCATTAGGTAGCGGTGCATCGGGGGTCAGATCGATGGGGTGCTTGACCTGGCAGTGTAGAGGTACCCCTGTAGGTGAGGAGAAGATATTCGAGTATTCTTCCACGACCTTATCTACTTGCTTCTGCTGTTTGGAGAGATTGGCCGCAAAGACCTTGGATGTGGCTACTATCTGTCGCTTTTTCTGAGAGTGAATCATGAAGAAGACAAACTTACCCGTCTGCGAGATGACCTTCCGGCATTGTTTAGCAGAGATCAAGGAAATAGCACTAGGTGGGACTGCCTCGGGTATCCTGTACAATTTCCTGTTCAAAGAAATAATAACACTACGAGGCCTAGACTCATATACAGCATGATGTTTCCATAAATAAGGTTGGCCCAAAAGAACATCACAAACTTCGAGATGAGCAACATCACACAATACCTCTACTTTGAAGGGCTTGATGCCGTACGATAGTTGGCACTGTTGGCTGACACGGAGATCGCTTCCTTGGCGGAGCCATCCAATGGTGTAGGGTTGTGGGTGTGGCATTGTTGACAAGGCCAGCTGCTTGACGACCTCTGATGAGATGATTTTCTTCTAGCTACCGCTATTAATGATGAAGTGCAGCGGGGTGCCTTTTACCCACATCTGTGAATGGAAGAGGCGCTCTCCTTCTTCTAGCTCATCTAGTTCACCAGGCTAGAGCTTGGTGGTAGCAACGGTGGCACTAGGTTCCACGTAAATGATCCATATTCCCCTTTCTGGTTCTATCTCGGAGTCAGAATCTACATCTGATTCAGAGGCTTTCACTTCGGCCACCAGTGACTGCTTTGAGCGGCAATCAACAGTGTTATGCTAAGGGCTCTTATGGAAGTCGCACCACTTCCTGATATCTTTCTTTGTCTTTCCGGTGTCCTTCTTTGCTTGCATCTTGTACTGGTTGTCTTGATACTACCCATATTTGCTCTGTCCTTTGTTCAGTGGGTTGGGGCCACCCTTTCCTGGCTTTTGTTGTGAGGGGTTCCCAGGCCCAAATTGTCGCGTCTTTTGTTTGAGCTTCTGCTCGATTTTGATGGCATATTGGTAGGTCGCACCCAAGGATGAGATGTCCAGAAATTCCATTTCAATCTAGATGTATCTATGCAGAGCACCATGATACTTGAGCACCAGATGTCACTCCGAATATTTGATACCCAACTTGGTGCACAAGGTATGGAAGATATTTGTGAAATCTGGCAATGCTTGGTCTCTTTCTTGCCGCAGTGTGGTCCATTTGGTATATAGGTCATCATAACTTTCGACAGGGTAGTATTGTTCCTTAATAGCATCCCTGAAGGATTCCCAGGTGGTCATGACTGAAAATAATTAGGTTTCCTCTGTTTCCTTTTGCTCACAGAAAGTTTCCCACCAATATTTGACATGGGGAACGATTTTGAGGAGCGCAAAAGTAATCTTTTCTCTATCCAAAAATTTATGAACAGAAAAATACCCTTCTAGTAGATTCAACCACTTGTCTACAGCAGATGTGTCTATCTAACCTTCAAATATAGGAATATCAAAGTTTATTTGTACGTTGAAGGGGGTGACGCCTCCCTTCGAAGAAGATGCCTCGCCTGTTGGTAGTCGCCGAAGGATTTGCGCGAAACTATCCATCATATCGTTCCTCTGTTGCGTGAGGGATTCCTCAATCAATAGTTTGAAAGGATCTCCTGTCCCATCATATTTATTTTCTCCTACCATGGGAGGTCGCTTGGGCATGTGAGAGCTTCTATCCTCAAGAGAAACAAGCTCGAGACCCAACTTTTTTTACTCCAACCTCGTTGGGGACATGCATTAAGATGACAAGGAGCAGACCGCTCTGATACCACTGATCTGGATTTGATGAGCAGAACGAAATGAATAAATATTATTAACAGGTTCTTAACACAAAATAACAGAGATACAGTAAAACTGGTTTTCTATTCAATAACAAAATAAGCTGAAACTGTAAAATGCAGTGGAAACAAGCTTGCTGGAATGGTGGTGGCTTATCTCTGAGAAGAAATGTGACGGCAGCGCGCATTCGCAAGCAGAAGGTTACAATGAGGCTCTGAAGGCCTTTTTTACAATAAGAAAGAATTCCAAAAACCCTAGACATCCAAAAACCTAACCCTAGGAGATGAAGCGCCAAAAGTC
>SNQJ01S0084524.1:0-15555 GCA_010110895.2 Picea sitchensis | reverse complement strand
AGAAAAAAGCAACTTCTTTTCTCAGGAAAAGTTCTTCTTCCTTCTCTCTTCAGGAACTCAGGCCACTGTGACCCCTCTAAAGGCAATAGATAGGTTTACATCATTAACGATCATAGGGATGACGAAAATAATGTGTAACAGCTACTGGCGCCCAGGGCCTCTAAACTTCTCCTCTTATTGTAGACGCTCAATTTAGGAGCTTTGACAATCAATCTAGGAGAAGGTTTATGTGTTGGGATCTGCTGGGAAGCTAGTTCCATTTGTTTTGTTAGATCATGTTGCATAGTGACCTCTGTATCTACACAGGTTTCTATATTGGCCAACTTATTGAATCCTTCGACATGCTTGTGTTAATAGGGACCTTGTCTTCTTACTAATCTCCTCTTTAGAATGATCTGGTGTGGGTCGTATTTTCTTCCTTGCAACTGCTTGAACCCAAATTCATTGAGTTTGGATTGAATCTAAGGCAAAAAGGACTTGTTCTTTACCACAAAGGGACCTACTATGAAAGGAAATTTTAGATTAGAAGCCTTGTGTGATTTCAAAAAGTGCTCATTTTCTGAGATGATCCTCTGTCTTATGAACTCCAAAGCAAAGATTTTGGGGGTTAGAAAGATTGGTAAAAGATGAGTTCCTTCCTGGTAGCCATATACCCAAATCGACATGGACTGTATGAAAAACATCCAGTCACCTGTCCTTCTCTTTGGATTTGTTTGTAAACAGCTTTTCATTTCTTCTAGGACCCTTGGCAAGTCTAAACCGAAGATAAGACTGTACACCCTGGACATAATCGTATTTATGAAGATAAGTATGGTGATCCTTTTACATTCAGTTGAAATGGATGTAGTCTTGGGAAATTTAGTTTTGTTATATTCTAGAAACATCCTCAGCAAATCGGTGTAATATCTAAAATGTCTTAATGAATTGAAATTCACTAACTACTTATGCATATTGTTAACAATGAATTTGTCAAAACTGACACTGACTGACTGACCATACTCTGACATAAATAAATTCAACAAGAAACCTAACATGACTTCTACCACAAACTTGTCATTGTCCAATCCTAACATTTTGACTTAATAGGGAACAAGCCCCCTAGACTTCGATGATCATGACGCTTATGCTGGCAGGAAATGACAGACTCTCTAAATGGTACTCGGGCTTGAAAATGGTTTGCAGAAACCGGGTTTTTACTTCTGGTGGGCATTCTCTATAAATTGTGATCATTTTTTGTTCCTCTAAGGGATCTGACACCATGGATGAAGACTCAGGTATACCAAGGGTGTTTCAGAGCGATGGACTATCTATTTCACATAAAACTTCAAACCCTAATTTATTCAGAATGACTCTTTCTTGCTGAGAATATCGTTCTGCACACCAACTTACAAATTCAGGGAAAGGAAAGACTACTTCTAGGACGTAAGGGATGATGGAGGGTTGAGAATCTTCGAGGAAAGGTAGGTGAGTTCCAACATTGTCCAACAAGTTTGATCTGGACACAGAAATGGACGATATTGTTATCTATGTGTCAGAAATGTCGGAGTCTCTATCAATTAGGGCTTCTTCTTTGGAAAAGATGTCTTGCCCATTTATGGATAAGACAACAGGATTAGCGGCCATGGCGAAAATACCTGTTAAGCGGCGAGAGAAACACTAATCCGGTCCAGTTCTGAGCTTGAATTTCAAATGGATGCTTTGCGCTAAGTTTCCGAACATTGGAATGTTTCAAGTTATCATAAAATAATGTCGAGAGGTCCCCTTTGTATAGGTATCTATTTACATCGGGGGTTGGAGAAAACGGTTTTAGGAGAACCGCTTTTCACCCCGATGTGCCTCTAAGGACGCCACGCGCCCACAATTTAAACCATGATGGTTTTCCCTGGCCCAACCTTGATTCATTAATCTTCGCGCTACTCCAATTGCCGATATGAGTTTCAGCCATTGATCTGAGCTATTTTAGGATTTATGGTCCACATTTACCCAACAGCTTTGGCATCGGGGGTTTGAGAAAACGGTCTTAGGTGAACCGTTTTTCACCCCGATGTGTCTCAGAGGGTTCCACACATCCACGATTTAAACCATGATGGTTTTCCACAGCCCACCCTCGATTGTTTAACCTTCGTGCTATTTCGATCCCTGATATGCGTTTTGGTCATTGATCCGGGCCGTGTTCAAGATCGATGGTTCACTGAGTCTCTCCCTTTATGCTTTCGCCATATTTTTCCATACTCCGCCAGATATAACCTGGTCCTCTAAATTATCATATCTCCTTATCGACATAGGCTTTCGCTAAAATTCCAATACTTGTATACTATTTGAAAATTGTTATGGTGCTCACACACTTCATCTCTATAAAGGTTTCTAGAAACAAGTTATTGTATTCATGTAGTAACTTTATCATCCTTTCTAGTGTTTGCTCATCCCATTAGTCTCCAATGCTTTCCATTTTAGGATTTTATTTTGTCCCAATGTTGAATTTCTTGACCTTGATTGGTGCAACAAATGCCTTTGACTCCAGATATGGGCCTTCCACCTCTCTCTCTCATTCAATATTTGTGATATGAATGTTGTGTGGATCATCTTAAACTGGTGCTTCCTCTATGACATGATAACATGAGAGTAAATATTGATTATCTGTCAGTTCTGTTGTTTATATTTTATTATAATATCCCCCTCATGCTCCTCAAAGAATATCATTCCCTATATCAGCTTCAGAGATGAATCAATGTTCAGGTTCTTATGCTCAAATGAGAATGTTACCACAAAATTATGTTGTAATATTGTCCATTATGTAGTGTCTCTGCACATCTTCTGTTATATGTACCAGTTCCCTGGGATCCCTTCTAATGTATGGATAAAATAGTGAGTCCATTCTTCTAGTGGTGTCAAACTCCATTGTGTTTTTCATTTCTCTAGATGCTCAGTTGGCCTTCATTTCCCATCATACTTATGCACTGTATTTCTCCCCTTTTATGCACCAAATCTAAAGTGCAGTAGATTTTTACACTGATACCAGTCCTGAATTGTGTCTTTGTGCGCACCCCACCATCTAGAAGGTGTTTCCTTGAGTGCAATATCCATGGCTAACAACCTCTGATTTTCCAAAAATTCCTCCTCATATTTTTTCAATAATTCCTCTAAGTCGTTCAACCCATGAAAATTGGGAGGTTCCTTTATCTCTATACCAACCCACCTTATAGCGTAGTCTATTCTTGTGCACCTCCTTGTGGAGACTTCATCTAGTCTCTATTGACAGTTCTTTATACCTTTTTCTGAGTATGAAGCACACGATGTAGCACTTCTCCAGCTAAGTAACCCATCTACATTTGGGTTGACATAATATTCTTCTCCCTCAGTGGTTTTGTATAACTGATTTATTTCTTCCAAGTCCAAACATGTTGCCTCTACAAACCTTTATCCTTCTTAAGGATCCAATGGTGAAATCACTTTGTACTCGCCTGATTCAAAAGTCATTTTCCTTGTCTTTAGGTTGATTACAACTTGGTTATCAAATTCCCAATACAATTCACGTAATGTTGGTTAGGGTGTTGTTCCATATACGATCTCTATGACTTTGAAATCTTCCACAATGTGCACTCCATCCAAGTCTAATGTCACACCTTTAAGTCTTCCAATTAGTAAAACTTTGTGTTGATTTTCTAGTTTCAACTAGATAGGTGAATATCCTAATGTGGGTTCCCCCATACACTGACATGTCTTCTTAGGTAACAAATTTACTTCAAATCATAAATCAAGTATGATATCTAGCATATTGAAATCCCCAATGTTGGCATTTATCCTAAATTCCTTTCTTGTTCTTCTTATTGTATGGAGATGATTGAAAATATTCTTCTCTAACTTCCCTTCCACTTATGTGTTGCATATTTATAGAAAATTATGGAAGACCTTGAAGGATGATGGATCATTCAATAACTTAACATGGGATTGCAAAAATGTATTTATGGTATTTTCTTACTCTAAAGGTTTTCCTTTACTGGTGTGATTCATTGAAGATGGAATCTCGTACATTGGTGGATCCTGAGTTTGTTGCAAAACTAATGTAGATTCAATGTTCTCCTTGAGAATCTCATGTCTGGCTTCCTTAAATGTTTTATTATCTTTCTGTGCGTCAAAATGATTATGTGGCTCGGTGTTCTTTTTGACCCATTGGTGATGGTATGGATCTTTTTTTACCGCATCAGCTCCTGTCTTCGCTCTTCCTCAAGTAACAATGTTGAGTTCACAAATAACTGCCTATGTTGCATGTCAGTAATCGAATACTTCAACTTACCTTTCAGACATTTAAACCTTTGATCAATATCCCAGACATACTCATCGGGTTTCTTCCTGATTTCGACTATTTCATTCATGTACTGGTCTTCTCACCTTGGATTCTGAAACTTGTTTACCAATATCTTTTTCACCTCTACGACATTTTTAGCTGCTCCTTGTGGACTATTTACATCAAGGCCCATGAACCAATCCAGTGAGAGGTCTCTGAGTGTTATAGCTAACTCTATGACTGTTGTGTTGGTTTTGTCACATGGGTGAGCAAAAACACAACACTTACCTGCTTAGTTAAGTCGGCTAAACAAGACATAGGTTTGTGAGTTGATTAGATAACCAAATACACATGAAACAAGGAAATAAAAAAAAATAGTAAATAAATAAATGTTAGAGAAGCTTGCAAGAACTAGAACCATGAAAAGAAAAAAATGACCATCATATAGTTACCAATGGATCAATATATTAATAGGCTAACACCGTAGAGAAAGGCAAGGACTTATGAATCCCCTCTTCCTCCTTGGGATGGCTCTTGAGCTCCCTAATAGATATCTCTTATCTTTATGCAATGGCAAGTGACAATGGTGAAGTAATACAATGCTAATCCTCTCAAGAGGTGAGTGGAATGGCCCTTGCTATAGTGCTTGAATGATTCCAAGAGAAAAGAGGATTCTCTAAGAAGAATTCTTGCAGCATAACAATACCTTGAAGTTATTATTTTTCTAGCACACCCATGGCACATATTTATAGTGTCCATTCATGGCAAGATACAACTGGTTCATAGTGTGAACAAGGGGCCTTTTAGGGCACTTCCTAGCCCTTGACCAAACTCCAAGCCAGATTTCACTCAGATCTGAGTATCAAATCGTGTTGGGGGTCGGACTAGAAGTGGTTGAGAGGCTGGCAAGATTCATAAATGTGTCGTTCATGAGAAGTGTCTGACTTTTCTCATAGACATGCATGCATCTTGCGCATAGTGCACGCTGAGGGTTGTGTTAGCCTATGCATTATGTGCACTATGCACGTGCTTCCTTTGCTGAATTTGTGCACTTTAATTTTTGAACCCGGTGGATAGTTTTGTGACTTTTTGATGGATTTTGATGTTGTAGGGTACTAATTGTTGCTGGAATTGATGTCTTTCTTCAACCATTGTGTGCAATGTTGTGGACAATTTTTCAGTGATAACAAATGCCCCCAAATGTGTGAGGTTAGGAGCATATGTATAGATGAAATACATCAATGTTTCTTTTGCTGAGAGTTCCATTGTAAGGAAGAGTGAAGAGAGGAACTGAAAGAGAAAGCCACCGGAGGGAGAGGGAAAACTATGGGAACCAAACCTTTCTCTAGGAAGAAAAAATAAAATATGTATACAAACGAGGCGGGCATGCCCCATGCTTGTTTCAAGAAAAAAAATGTGGGACTGTAATTAAAGATGTATGATGATGTAGATAGCTGCAGTGCCCTCGAGGGTGATTGATAACGACAGATGACAGTTCTGATTGGTGAACAGGCTCTGAAGAAAGTAATGGATGACTGTAATAATTTTCGATGACTCGTAGGCATTGATGGCCTATCATCTTCAGAGGCCTTTGACTGGTATAAAACAACTGCAATGGTCACATAGTAAGACCCACCTTAACATGAGAGTGTGTTGAAGTCAAATTTTATGGGAGTCAACGAAATCAGAAAGAAATAAGGACTCTCTTTGTTCCGTTCAAGACTCCCCATTGAAAAGGTAATGAGAGTCAAGATATTGTCTCCCTTCTAGAAATTGTGTTGATGTCGACAGGAAGGGAGACGAGATTCCAAGAAGAAAAGGGCTTCTTGAAATCCATTGAGTAATAGATGATATCAGGTACTGATGAGTAACATGAACAAAGTCAATATGTTGTGGGATTCAAGACTTCCCTTGGTTGGGGTGTTGAGGGATGATTGGTAGCAACCATAAAAATGGATCTAGAATCAAGGGGACAACTAGATACGGTGTTAAACTGTGTCAGAGGCTAACAAAGTGGGAAAAATCATAGATTGTGGGTACGTGGATTTGGGATACTCGGGGTTTGTGAATAATTTTTATATGAAAAAAGGGTTGATTCCCCCAACCAAGGGCGACATAGGTTTCTTTTCCATGTAAAAAGAAAGCCATCAAGGATGACGACTAAAAATCTATGTATATGTTGGAAACAAGGGATTTATACCATTACCAAAGAAATAAAGAGTAATTTGGGTTGAGTATACAGATACAGAAACGGGTGCCTCGGTGAAAGATGGCTTCGCCTATTTAGAGCACAAGTCTGTGAAAGAGAACTGATGAAGGGTGGGGGGGCCATGGGTGTGTTTTTGTATTAGGTAAGTGGATGGAGAACCAATCTGCAGATGGGAAAACTGATGGTGGATGAGATGAAGGGATAATGACACTGTGGGGGTGCAGTCAATAGATCAAAGTGTAATAGTATATGACCTAGGAGTCCATTGGGAAGGTTAGCAATATGATGAAACGAAGTATGGGGTTAATTCTCGGAGGTGAAAAATACTATTGGGACTCCCAACCCTAGGGGGTGAAATCAACACGATTGTCAAGTTTCCAAGGGGAACTATTAATGGGACAACTCATGTGGGGGAGAGTCTTATCGGATGACAGTACCAAAATTTGGTAGAGGTAAAGATACTGCAGAGCCGAATGTAGGGACCCTAATGGTAAATGTCAGAGGATGTGACTGGGATATGCAATTATTAATAGAGGGAGTAACTACATGCCAGTGTCATACATATACCTGAAGGGGTTGTAATATTATTGAACAAGTACGTGCACACATAAAAACCAAATACTCGACGTGAACTCGACAGATCATAGGTGGTCAACTGAGGATGGTGGAGGAGGTCTTGAATGGCGACCTCTTTGCATGGGGTATGTTGATGCATACCAGGATGATGTCTCAGTTGAACCAGTTTCGGTGTGCCAACTCTAGTGACTTTTCATTCGAGTCAGTTTTGGTGGCTTGGTTTTGGGAGAGGGTGCCTTTATTGTGCCTGCAGATTCTACTAGAGCCAATTTCACGGCGAGAGTTGCTATTGATGTGATGGGAACATGTGTTGGCATGGCATGAAGAAGGGGAGGGTGGCCACTACTTCATGGCCATGGTGGCTCGAGTGTGGTATCAGATGCCATAGGTGATTATGTGATATCCATACACGGGTATGGACTACAGGTAGGATCTGGACATGGTGCTACCTCCTGAGGAGGATTGGGACCAGAGAGGTACGTGGTGTATCAGTTTATTTTGATTTTGGTAGATATCATTTATCGGACATGTATATGGATGTTGAAATTATATAGGTGTTGTTTTACATATGTTGGACCCCGAGGGTGAGAGGCAGAGGTCCTCCCGGAGCTGGCTCAATGGGAGATGGCTCGACAGGATCCCGCAGAGCCATGGGTTGGGTAGAGGCGTCGGCGATATGACGTCGATGCAGGACCAGCCAGAGAGCCATAAGGAGATGTGGATGCCATGGTAGAGGATTTGTATCGATGGTTCAAGTGGGTCCTTCAAGGTGTTTCTAAGGGCATATGGGCCCACATCCATGACGAGGAGGTCTTAGACTAGTGTGTGGGGGTACTAGTAGAGTGGCGGACATTGATAAGCAGAGAAGAAGTGGCGGGGGAAGCGATGATTGGTTGGTTTACTCTTAGAGATGGAGGGACCTTAGCTGGTGGGGCATCTCCAGCTAACATAGGACCTAAGGGGGAGCTCTAGGGGAACCTTGAGTGTCAAGTTTTGTATGTACGGGTTTGGGAGACTGATTTTGTAGAGGGTAGTTGATACCCATTTTTGTAATCATAGGGAGGATGGGACTCATGAGCCTACAGGAAGTTGTATATATATATTTTGTAAAACATTTTTATGACCTTGATGATATATATATTGGATACATTAATCATGCGTGTCTTTATGTTTTGTGTTTTATGATGTATGTTGTCTATTTCTATGTGTTTGACAAATGTATGATGTTTTGTATATGATGTTTTTAATGCGATAAATGCCAATCTAATACTAGGTTAGCAATGTGATCTTCTACTTTATTGATGTTTCTTTGAACATTTGTAAATGTGATGAGATCAAATTTGTGATATAGGAGTCTAACTTGCAGGTATTTGTTGAAGAGGCAAGGATCATCAACATGATACATGTTGTTGTGTTGCAGGACAACAAGCTCAGAATCTAAGAGAACTCTAAGGTGATGAATGCGGTGGTGACTGGCCTCAGCGAGGAGACCAATGACATCATCATATTCAGCTTGGTTGTTGGTGGTCGGGCCTAAACATATGCCATCGGAATGGAGTAGTATATGTGAGGGAGTATAGAGGGCCCAAGAAGCCGAAGCAAGATTTTGGGTCCAGCGGCTGGCACCGTCAACGTAACCAATGTGGTAGGTTGATGGATGATGCATCTGTCAATAACACAGGTGATAGGTCAAATATGAGGAGTGGTGGCACCAAAGAAGACTAAAAACTCTAAAAATGTGTACAAAGAGAAACCTAAGGTAGGGGGGATACAGTTAGGAATAAAACTTCTTCAAGTACAACCCGTTGACGAGTTCCTTGAGAGGGAAGCCTTCGAGGGAGGCCAAGATGTAGGCGCCTTTGGTGAGGTAGTTTTGGATGATGAAGGGGTCATGCCATAATGACTCGAATTTCCCATGGCCGATAGTGTCATGGGAGATATCATAGGCTAACACGAGATCACCTTTGTTGAATGAGAGAAGGTTGACATGGCGGTCGAAGGTAGCTTTGGACCATTTCTTAGTTGCTTCATTGTGTTGTAATGAAGATCGACAGTATTCATCAAGTGACTCTAAGGTCAACAGGCATTGCTCGATTAGAGAAGTGTCAGGTAAGAGATCTATGGAAATGTGTAATGTGGAGATTTCTCACTCGATAGGGAGGGTGGCTTCGATCCCATGGACGAGGTGGAACAGTGTAAAATGGGTGGTAGTTTTGATTGCCCTGCGATAGGCCCATAAAGAGGAAAACAACATATGATTCCACTTGGTCTTATGTTTGTTTACGGTGCATTGGAGCATGGTTTTGAGGACTTTATTGGCAGCCTCAACCTATCTATTGGACTGAGGCTAGTATGGGGAG
The DNA here is from genome assembly GCA_010110895.2 of Picea sitchensis. Classification (NCBI taxonomy): domain Eukaryota; kingdom Viridiplantae; phylum Streptophyta; class Pinopsida; order Pinales; family Pinaceae; genus Picea; species Picea sitchensis. The sequence goes on along the minus strand of SNQJ01S0084524.1, from coordinate 6,125 downwards.
GAAAACTCATGGGTGAAGCCTAGTTTTGAATAAAGTTATGCAAATATCTCATTCTCAAAATGTTTCCTATGATCGAAAACTAATTGTTGCGAGAATCTGAATTGGGTAATGACATGGTTTAAGAAAAAATTAGTTGCGGTGTCATCAATGTTGTTAAAAGTGGGCATGGCTTTGGCCCATTTGGTAAAATAATCCACTGCCACGACAATGTACTTGTGTCCATTACTGGATGGAGAATGGAAAGTCATGAAGTCTATGCCCCATTTATAGAAGGGGATGGTTGTGATGACTGGGTGTGGAAGATTTGGTGGAGCTTGTGCTTTGTTTGCATAAAGATGGAATTTATCGCATCACTTGACAACATAGATGAAATCATGAAACAAATTGGGCCAGAAGTTTCCTTCTCAAATTATTTTTTGGGCGGTGGGCATACTCGAGAGGATATCACCACAAGAATCACTGTGGAAATAATTCAAGACTTTGTCGGCCTCATCAATGATAAGACATCGTCGAAGGATGGTATCGACCCCTCAAAGGTAAAGAATGTCCTCGATGAAGAGATATCGGGGAGCCTGATGGCGAATGCGTCGGCAGTCATCTAGAGAGAGGTGAGATCCAAACTTCTATGTACGAAGGTAGACGCGGAGGTCATCGTACAAGGGTTCATTGGAGGGAATGAAGAAGAGGTATTCATTGGGGAAATCTTCGTTGATGGAGGAAGCTTTGGCATCTGAGGGAAAAGTCGTAATGAGTTTGGCTAGGACTAGAGCTTTCTTGATTTTGGGAGTAGAGAAATCTATATCGTATTTCTAGAGGATAACGATCCATCGGTAAAATTTCTCGTGGATCTGTCATCAACTAAGAAATTATTATATGGGGTTGGAATCTACTACGACCTTGGTAGTTCGAAGAAGAATATAAAGCTGCATTTTTTGGAATATGAGGACAACTACTATCGCACGTTTTTCATCATGATTATACTTTAAGGGTGGTCCTGAAATGTTTTTACTAATGTAGTAAATCACATGTTCACGTCTTTCATCCCCTAATTGGATGAGGACTCCTGCAACTGAAACAACAGAGGATGATTAGTAGAGGATGTAATCACAATTATAGTATGGGGGAATAATCAAAGGGGCATTGCATAGGGAGAATTTTGAATCATCAAAAGTTGTTTGAGCATGTTCACCCCATCGAAATGGGATATCATGATGCAGTAAGTAGAGAAAACCATGTGTGCGAGTGGTGTAGTCTGGGATAAAGCAACGTAAATTGTTGACTTTTCCTTGCAATCTCTGCAATTGGCATAAATTCCTAGGTGGTGGAATTTATGTGATATCTTGGACCTTGAGGGGACCCATAGTGATGTCATGTTGGGAGACAATGAACCCAAGGAGGCACCCAACAATGATGCAAAAGACACACTTGAGGGGGTTCAAGCAAATATTATATTGGCGACATCATTGGAAAATGATGTGTAAGTTGTCTAAATGTTGGGTTCTCTTTTTGGAACAAGCAGTGAGGTCTTCCAAATTAGCAAGGATGGTGTGAGCAAGATCGTGAAAAATGTAGGTCATGGCCCATTGGAAAGTAGCACCAGAATTGTTTTTTCCAAAGGGCATGACGTGATAAGAAAAGGTACCCCAAGGTGTTGTAAAAGCATTTTTGTACTGATCTGTTGGGTGGATCTGAATTTGATTATATCCGGAGAACCCATCCATAAAGGATAGTGCCTTGTGGTTGACACAATCATTGATTATTCGATCGATGAAAGGGGTTCGGAAGTTGTATTTGGGACAAGCATGGTTGAGGTCACTAAAGTTGGTGTATACATGAATAGTTCCCTTTTTTTGGTTAACGGGTACGAGGTTAGAGACCCAAGAAGTGTACGCAATGGGGTAAATGAACCTGGCCGCGCGTAACTTGTCAATTTCAGCTTTGATAGCCACAGCTTTGGAAGGGTGGAGAGGGTGTTTATTTTGAAGAACATGAAGATATCCATCCATGTGTCAATTCGATGTTCGACTATAGAAGGATCGAGGCCAGACATCTCCATATATGACTAGGAAAAAATATCTTGGTATTCCTTAAAGAGCGCTTTGTAAGCAATGAGTTCTTCAATGGAGCATGTGGCACCAATGGTGATCTCTTCTATGATGTCAAGTTTAATGGAAATGTCAATTTTGACTGTGGGGGAGATGTTGGCCATGTTTCCTTCTTCAAAAGCATCAGGGGAAGGAATAGGGTTTTTGAACCAATCAACATGCCCCAGAGGAATCAAATCCTTGATTTTGATGGCACACAAGGAGGATTGGGTAGGAAGGTGAAAGACCTCGTGTGAGAGAAAAAGTTCTCGGTGATGGAGAACATTCCATGGGAAATTAGGGGTAGTCATTTTCTTTAGGATATCTTCATCGCGGTGGAAAATAAAAGAATACAGGGGATCCTGGGAGGTGGTAAGGGGAACTCCCAACATGTAAGTGTTATTGTCCTCAAGTGGTGAGGACTAGAAGGGGTATCATGTACTGGGTGCGATGGCCGACTAGACATAAACCAAATGTCAAGAAATTGTGGGGGATATCTCATTTTCTTGGGGACTGGTGACGATATATAACGAATGTCAGTAATATGAGCATCAGTAGGGAGTATTTGAGAGGGCTCAGACCGAGATGTGTGGCATACTGTGGCTAATTTTTAGAGGAATTGAGGTAGAGATGGGTAATGATGATTGTAATGGCCATATTCTAAGCATATGGCACATAAAAAATTGGTTTGTAACCCTTTCTTTCATGTGGTTGAGGACTCTGTAGTAGTGGTGGATGTACTTGGTAGAGTAGCAATCAATGGGGTTGTCTTAGGGAGTTGGATAAGATTGCGTAACTCGGGAAGAGTAGGACATATATTAGTGGGGTGTCCTTCTCTTTCACATAGTGCACAAGGAGGTTGACCTTAGGGCGTGAGTGGAGCTATGGGATCTTTATTCCTTTGTATTCCCCCAGTGGTGGTGTTATTTCCTCTAGTTGGAGGTGAGGGTGGTGTGGCAGGAGCCTGTACTGGGATTTGCATCGGTAATCCCTTTGTCTAGGGAGGGAGATATGGTGGAGGAACCATAGCAGGTGGATGCAGATACCATATAGGGATGGAGAGAACCATGTTGGGAAGGGTGAGAGTAGTGAATACCTAAAATTCTTGGACTCCGGGTGGGGGGTAGAAAAAGGGGATTTGGGTAATGGCTTGGGGGACAGTTTCTCAAACTGGGATTTTCCCTTGGAGGAAAGGAAAATCCAAGATAAGTGGTGCAGTGGTGTTTTCAGGGAGTTCCTGAGGTAGTGGTTCTCTGACTAAAGGAACTTCAATGTGGGAAGGGGCCCCAGTGAGAGGAGCATTGTCTCTGATATCAGTTCCATTAGAGGAAACTACACAAACTTGTGTTGAAAGAGATGGGTTTAGGAGAGGTGGTGTTCCATGATAAGTCCCTAACAAGGATGGGTCCTTGAATATTCCAGGACCAATGTCGATGACCGAAAAATCATCTGAGCTAGCCCGATCAAGAGAGACGATGTTATCAATGTTGGTGGAATGATTGGGTTCATAATGTGTAAGTTGGTCAATGGTGACGATTTTCCCATTATGGGGGAGCATCATCGTATGAAACATAGAAGAGGCTATTGCCTTCATAACATACATGTAGCTACATCCAAACAAGATATTGTAATCAAGTGGGGCATCGATAACTTCAATGTCGATGAGGATGGTTCTTCCCCCAATTTCTATAGGGACATTTTGGAATATCCCTTCAAGGGATGATGGTTGACCGTCATAATCTCTCAGGGTGACGACACAAAGTATTAGCCCAGGTGAGCCAAGCTTTTTCCATACTACTTTGAACATGATGCATGTGGATGCACCTTCATCAATGATGCACCTATGAACTGTGATGTTCAGAATCTTAACTGGTATCTGAAAAGCTACCAGGGTGGGGAGGCGTGGTTCTTCGCTATATATATCAAAGGTGATGATTCTAGTATCAACTAGGTCAACTTCCCCCAAGGTGGAAAGAAAGGATTTGTGCTATGATGGATAGGTTTGGAGGACCTCCAACATAGACATGGATGGAGGAGACTGTGCTAAGTCATTGACTAGACTGTATTTATGGGTTTCCCTAGCATGAGGGTTATGTACATTTCATCGTGATGGCATGAGGGGTATAATAGGGTTTGGTTCAGTGTTAGGCCAGGGAATCATCAGAGGTTGCCCGATTGTGGCGGGAGATGCTTCTCAGGTGGTTGGGGTAGAGTCAGGAGGAAGGCTGTATGGATGGTTGCATGTTTTCATAATAATCTCTTCCTCACTGGTATGGAGGATATTGTGATCGGTCGTATTTTCGGGTTGATTGGAACCTGGGTTTTGATATTTCACCATTCATGGTGGGGCCAAGTTTATCTCTTGTTGAGTATTCATCACACCTTGGTGTGGAATAGGGTTTTTCAAAACGATCAAAGGTGGTGGTTGAAAATAATGTTGTGGGACTTGTTGGGGGGCAAGCAGCGCTGGAGGGCATTGCATGTTCATGGATTATTTCATCCATTTGTAATTGGAAATTTGGGGGTAGTGGGGAGTATAATGTCCATACTCACCACATAGAGTGCAAGGGAAGTTAGTTATGAGGTTATTGTTCTTCCCTTGTCATGGTTGATTGTTATTGTTTCCCCCTTGGGGGTTTTGGTTTCCTTGATTCTGGTTTCCCCCAGTAGGACGGTTTTGTTGGGGATTATTTCCTCCTAGTCCTGGGTCGTTATCATTTCATTTTTTTTCCTTTTTTTTTGGAATTATTCAGTTGTTTTGTGAATATGATCCATATGGTCTATAGCAAGTTGAAGCACTTCCACTATTGTTGGGGTTATATACCGGGGTTGGGGGTGGACCTGTACTGGATTGAGAGACGGGATGCATATGGGGTACCGATGGGGGTCCCCCCAATGGCTGAGAGGGAACAACATGATATGACTATTGGTGAGTGGGAGGAGGGTAATAAGACGTCCCTCTATATGGTTTTTGATATTGATTTTCACCATAAGTGGGTGATGGGCGGCTGTAAGGGTTGCGATTTTCCATAGAACCAATCAACCCATCCGTAGCATGGGACATCCCAAGTTTGTCCTGGCCAAATGGTATGGGTCTGGGTGCATCAGGAAATATTGTGTATAAGTAACATGATTGAGCATATATGAGGTCAAATTGTTGGGCCTTGTTGATGGCCTCCTCTTCTGATTGAGGGAAAGTGGATGTGACATCCTTTGCAATCATGGGGACGAGTGATTTAAGAAACCAATCAAGACATTGCTCTTTGGTGGTTTATGCTTTATACAAACTTTGTCGTCGTCTCCATTCATGGATGTGGTCAGAGATATGGATAGCACTGGTTTGTTTGAACTCAGAGAGAAGTTATAAACCAGTGCCATGGTGAACTAGTAATTGGAAAAAGGACAAAAAGGCCTTGGCCAATCATTCAAAGGTCACATGGGACCCTAATTTTCCGTCCACATACCATTTGGTTGATGACCCAGTGAGATTTCTTTGAAATAACCTCAAGTGGATGGAATCATCCATGATGTTATTTGAAGAGAACCATAAGTGGAAGTTAATAACATGGGTGGTGGGATCATCCCCTGGTTTTCCTTCAAACTTTGGAATATCTGAAGGAAATTTCGTAGCCATATTGGGCCAAGTGGCGTCACGCAAAATAGTATCATTCGTGAGTTTGGTTAAATCAAGAATGTTGAGGGATACCAAGTGTTAGCACAAGAATATATAGCTAGAAGAGGCATAAGTATCTGATTTTTGGGATTTTGCTAAGTGCTAGTTTCCAGAGTGGTAAAAGGCACTATCCATTGTACAATCAAGGCACTTAATTGAAATGGTTTTGTCATCATGAAAGACTACAAATTGCTCTGCACATTTTCAATATTGAAGGCACTGTGTGTTTGGAAATTCTACCTAATCTGCACATAGACGCAGCTTAAGAGACACTACCTACAGGTGCTACCTAATATTTCTGGCAGAAAACGAATTGTGCAAAGTTATTTTACCACTTTTTAGTCACTAACTTCAAACTTGGATTATGA
>SNQJ01S0084523.1:75473-86654 GCA_010110895.2 Picea sitchensis | reverse complement strand
AGTGGTAGCTCAGCCTTGGAGGCGAGCTGAGAAGCTAGTCTTATCTCTGGTTCTTGTGTGGCCCCTTTGCGGCTCGGGGGGCTAAGGGGGAAGCAGAGTACCCCTAGCGATTGGCTGGGAGGTACCGGTGAGCTTTCTACGGTTGGCAAGCGGGAGCGGCAAGGAGCGCGGGACATCAATCGAGGCACGGACAACAATCGAGGCGATTGACAAGGCAAAGGTACGCTCATTTATTTTGTAGAGTATAAAGCATTAGTATTTATGTTGGGATCTGTATGATTATTTAATGGGTGAATTTGTCTTAAGCTTCTGCCATTCAACGAAATTCCTAAATTCCTAGTGGTCAACATTCTAGTTGGGTTCTACTAGTCCTTGGCTGAGACCCTTAAGTTGTTGCGTTACTCTTGTGCTGTCCTTTCCTGGGTGTTGCATTTTAGCCTTTAAATTAGGGATGTATAGATGTACAGTCATTAACAATCTCTGTTATAGTTATATTGCAAAAAAAAAAAATAGTTAAAAGGAGAAACCTGTGACAGCATTGGCATTTCCTGGTAAGTGCGTTAGGTACATTGACATGCAAAGTTAATTTTTTGCTCGCAAAAGCAGTCCCGGTTTTCGGTTATAATTGATTACGGTGATTTCTGTTCTGGATTTCAAATTACTCTTGCCATTGCTGTGTTGAGATTGTTCTGGTTTTCGGATTCTCTTGCCCTCCGTTTTATAATTGTTTGTAGTGAATGACACTCCTTGCTTTGTTGTGCTAAGATTTTTTTTTGTGTGGATTTGGGGTCCTTTGGCAACTTTTTTTTTTAATGATAGTCACGTTTTGTATTATGGCATCCGGCAGTGACATACTGGACGGTGTCCGTCACACCTCCTCACACCCGAATTTACTCAGCGATAAGGCTGGTTGCGATGATTGAGTTGTCCAGGGGTTATTTGGCAAATGATTTTCTCCGATCTGGTCAGGCTCATGCTCGGCCTTGAATTGCAATCCCAATACTTTTAGTCATGCACTTAAGGACACGCCAATGCATGTGCAGTCTGTGTTGGGTATAAATTCATTTTTATTGGTTACCTTGGGTAAATGGTTATTAGCGTATGCCTAATACCTCGACGCGTTCCTAGGGAGCCTCTTCTCTGGCAAAATTGCCTTCACGATGACCTTGTATTTACGCTTCTTCTGCAGTTCGTGCAGGCCCTCTGTCCGCACCAAGGGCCCTTTATGACTGTCTTTAGTTTATTTCGTGGTGTGCGTCTTTATTCTCTGTTCCCTACTTCGATTGGCATGCTGTATTTCCTTTCTGAAGGGCAAATTTTTTTTACCTTGCATATTGCTTGGGCAATTTTAATTGGGTGGATGTCAGCGATAGTTTACTCCTGGCATGATAGCGATGAGATTGTGGGTTGACAGTTTGTTTTTCCAAGATCTTAGCGCTCAGTGAATTAGGGTTAGGTGGACAATGGTGTAAATCTGTAGATTGGAATTAGTTACCTCTTGTTAATGCAATATAAAACACATTACTAAAATGCAAAACTGATCTCGCTTTATGGACAACCTTGCAGTAATGTGACTTGTCATATTATTCAATAGCGATTTTGAAATGCAATATAAATTTGTTAAATCGCGGTTTGATAATTGTTTAATTCGCAAGATAAATATTTGTTCAAATTGCAACGATAATGATGTTGTCTAATTTGCAATATTACTATATGTTAATTTGAAATGTTAATGGATGATAGCAATGTTAATATTTGTAAAATCAAATGCTAATGACAATGTTAAATCGCATTAGTAATAATTTGTAAGGTATGGTATAAATTTTCTGTTGCATGATATTAATATTCAATTCTGTTGCATGATTGGTATATACTCTATTGCATGATTGGTATTTATTTTAATGCATGATTGGTATTGTTATAATAGTAATTTTAATGCATATTTGGTATTGTTATGCATATTTTAATTTAATTATGCATATTTAATTTAAGATAATTAAGAATTCAACCCTCATGATCCGATTGGGAGGAGAATCCTATTAGGACTATTCAAAGATAATTGGAACTCAGGGGAAGTCAACATGATCAAAGGGAGCATCATTCATCCATAGGGAGTCTACCTTCTAGTAAATGTGGAATAGAGGAATCTTTCAAGCATGTGCCATGGGTTGAGGAGGCTAGACAAGAGGCTCTAAAAGAGGCATCTAAGAGAAGTGTATCCTCCATGGAGGACCCATTTTTCATAGTAGGAGTTTCCTCAGTGATTGAGGGAGTATCTAGTTAAGAGAAATGGAAAACAAAATTTGGTTCAATGACTGAGGATGCAACCAGTCTGGAGGACTGGAGGGAAAAATTTTCTTCAGTGACCGAGGGAGAAACTAGTTAGGAGGATTGGAGTGTAGTTGTGGTAGTAGATGCAATACACGAGACAGATTCACTTCTAGTGTGGGAGATAGAGGTACATCCAGATGTTAGAGGATGGAATACCTCCCTTGATAATAGGGAGTTTTGAAGCTTTTTTATCTTTAGGAGGTATTCCCACAAGAGGCTAAGGTGTCAAGCATGTTGGAATATTCGTTAACATCATATTGGCCTTTCGTTTCAGTGAAATTGACCTTGGAATGAGGCTAGGGCCTCATGGGAAAGTTGATGGTATTTGTGGGCTTCTGTTGGGGTTTCAAACCCACAAAGAGGATTAAAATATTATAATTAATTGTTGATTTTAGAAAGGGTGTCTAAACTCACTCATTGGACTCCTATATAAGGATAGGATATATTGTGACAAATCTCATTGTGTCAATATGGAGTTAGCATAAGTGAGAGTGCACTTGTGCTAGGAGCTTGGAAAGTTCAACAAGGGAAATTCTGCAATGGTGACAAATTTGTCTTAGGGTTTCAAGGATGATTTTTTTTTTTTGTTTCAGCCAAGGAAGGATTCTTCTTCATCTGAGAGAGGGCACACATGTGAGGTCACACGTGTGAGTAAGAGAGGGGCTTCAGGGTGCATGTGTGGGAGGAAAGTACAACCACATGTGTGGATCATGATACACGTGTGAGGAATCCATACAGTCACACATGTGAGGATAAAACAATAGGTGCATGTCTGCACATGCGAGAGAAGGAGGGCCACACGTGTGAAGGTTTTTAGGATGTGTGTTTGAAGGATTTTTTTGGGCAGTTTAGCAGTCCGTACAAGATGACGTCAGCAAGCCATATAGGTTTCTGGAGTATATTTACAGGAAAAAGAAAAAATCTAGAATTTTTTTGAGGTTTGATTTTTCTGATTCTTCTGGTTTTTGGAGGACAAGGTGGTCCTCAATTTTGGTGTAATTGTGATAGTTGGGAGGGATTTTTTTTCGCTTATAATTTTTTAATTTGAAAAATCTACAGAACAAAAGATGTGTTTCTCATGTGTGTTGATGATTCATCTATGATATTATTTCCATTGTTATATTTTCAATTAATAATTTCAATGTAAAATTTTTCAGTGATAACATCTAGGGTTTACTATTAGCTCACTAGGAAGCAATTTTCAGATCAGAAATTAGTCACATAGATTTGCATGTGAAAATTGACATTGATTCCCATAATAACATGCATATTTGTTTGTTACTATGTGGGGTGAACCCATAAAAGGGGGTCACCTCACGTAGTTACAAGCATCATTGAACCAATATGTCATATGTGAAGACACAAATAGGGTGATATATATGAAATCATTAAATCTATGTGAGAATATCAAAACCGTCACAAATAAAAGTGATGTTAACCTATATCAACAATTAGAACAATTTATACATGGGTGATGGAACATACTAAAGAAACCTCTTCATATGGCACATTATGCATTCAATCCAAAATTTTATGATATTGAAAAAACATATAAGAGGAATCATTCTAATGAGATGGATTTCATGAAGGGATTCACGAAAATAATAAATAATATTTATGGACTATATTTAGAGGAATAATCCCTCACACAAACTCAATTTATCCAATTTTTAGAAGGGTGAGATGAGTTCGACACATTTGAGGCTTTGTGTGATAGGAATTGTAGAACATTTCCAATAGACCACTAGCAAATTCATGGTGCACATGATGGAGAGATAGAAGCATTTTCCATACGGTTAATCCCACAACTAGTCAATTCTTCAACATGTGAAAGGAATTGGAGTTATTTTGGTTTATTTATTTATTGTAGAGAACTTGATTGGGATCTTTGAAGGTGTTATGAACACAATATATAAAAATAGATATAAATAAATAATAATTAATACATCATAAAATAAAATACGTGTCTTATCTAAAAGGCGCCCCCTACAAGGGTATATAAACAAGACCTCATTCGCATTGTAATCATATTATCTATCAATCTATCTTTTATACATTCTTCTATAATATATTTTACAATCCTACATGGATTATTGCGTTATATCCTTTCTATTTTGGATATTTTCTCTGTGAGCGAACTTTTGTTCATCTCATTTGGTATCAGAGCCTTGTTTATGGTCCAAGCCTTTAACCACACTCAAATTTTCAGATTTTCTCCGACTCCAAGGTCTTTGGAAAAATACGAGTATTGGCCATTCACTATCCAAAAATTCTATTCAAGATAAAAATTACGCATCTTCCAAAAAATTAAAGGGGAGATAAAACCAGATATCAAGAAGATAAAAAAAGAAAAAAATAAGTAAATGAAAATATAAAACTAGTCCACTGAAAATTGAAGAATATATATATATAATCATTTTTTGTTTTTGAACAATCATGCATTACAATATTCAATTAATTAAAAACACAATGAAGTTACAACTTTCATATTGTCTAAAGCCATTTCCATACCTACACATGCTAATAGCCAACATTGTTAATGCTTTTAGCTGCCATCAAGAAATTAATGCAGTTAACCAAGTCCACGTCAGTGAAGCAAGGAAACATGGCAGTAAAACTAACACACAAAGTACAGGGTGTTGATCAATGAGAAGAACATAATGAAGTCACAAAAGATTCTGACCTATCGAGCTCTCAAAAAAAAAAAATAATAGTAAAGGAAAGATCACCACTACCCGAGGCCATATAAAAATAATTTCCATTGAATATTGCACCGATCAAAGGGTGTGAATGTTGTGATGTCTCGATGGTGTAACCAATGCTATTGTAGTTCAACGTGGGAAAAAATTGCATTAGTGTTCAATTGAAAAAATTGCATTACTTTAATTCTGCTACATAACAAAAGTATCGAGGTCCTCATCTGTTGGGAGCTACCTTGAAGTACTGCAACATTGTAAATTAATTAAATTCCAAATCAAAAGAGTAAAAACTCGCCACCAATCAACACATCATTCAAGTTAAAATGGATTAAGGATAAACAATTAATTAATTAATTTGATATATTTCTTCAGTTGATAGAAGAGGGACGAAACATCGTATTGACTACAATTGTAAGGGTGTTTTTTTTAAAGATAATCCATTTATGTAAATATAAGTGGTTCCATATGAATCGATAGTGCCATTATAAAATAAAAGAAAGTATAATTTGTTTTTGAAATGTGGTGCAATAAGGTGATTTAACAACCCTTATTCCAAGTGAATTAACAAAAAAAATCATTATATAAAAAAATATAAAAAACAATAAAGGCGAAGTTATGATAAAAAGGGATATAAAAAGACAAAGAATTAAATATTCAAAGAGTTGTATAAGAAAATTATAATAGAAAGTTAGAACGATTATAAATTTTTTTGACGAAGAATAATAAAAATGGATTTTAACATAAATGAAGGAAGGTTTACCTATAAACGACTTTTCATACCTATTTTTGATATATTAAAAGTCAAAGGAATTATTCAAGGAAAAAATATTAACGTTGCGATTTGTCCATTTAAGAAGGAAAACTACATCAATATTGATATTTCCAATCAATTATCAATTTTAAATTCAAATATAATCGAAAATAACTTTGGCAAGACACAAATTAAGAATGTACACGTATTAATTGATGATTATAAATACATATCCGAATTTCATGTTACAAAAATGACTGAACTCGATGTTGGTATAATTATTGTTTTAACCGAGCTAGAAACACTAAGTACCTTTATCTTAAATGTGTAATTTTTTTTTGAGGTTTTATTACAAGAAAAAAAATTACGCTCTAGGACATAACAATGACGTCACTGTCAAAATATCCATCGTCGGAAGATTTTAAAAATATTTAGAAAATGATCAACTAGGATGACCAAATGATGGTACAAAAAAAGAAGGAAGAAGTTGACAAAGTTGTCGCTAGGAAAGAGGAAGAAATTTGTCATCTCAAGAATCATAATCAAAGCTTGATTGCACAAATTAAGAAATTAAAGAACAAAAAGAGAGGTGATCAAAAGTTAGAACAAGATAATAAAGTTTTGAAAAGAAATTATTCAAAAAGGATGATCAAATTTGTCACCTTAAAAGTTATCATCAAGAGTTGATCGAACAAATTAAGAAGTTAAAAGATGAAAAAGAGTTGCAATGAAAAATGTCACATAAAATCGTGAGTACATGATCAATGGTCGACAAGGGAACTATGATTGATCCCATAAAGAAGATACCAAATATTTTCGAAACCTCGGAGAAGGGAACAAACATTGATCCAATTTAATTACCAAAAATATCAAAAAATGAAGAGAGATCCAACAAACAAGATCCATAAGAGATTCAGGTGCCTTATTGTCATCCAAATCAAAAGAATCATTACAACCAACAACAAGATCAAGCAAAATATAATCAAGTTTCCATGAAATTAGATTTGGGATGGATCACTCTCGAGAAGATGCAATATTGCAATTCAAGAATTCAAAGATTATATCACTTTGTCTCATCAAGTATCACAACTACAAAAACAAGAGATCGTGAGAAGACAACTCAAGCTAGAACAAGAGATAGGTCTTTCTCTAATCATGCTTTCATGAATTGTTTTTTAAGGGGAAGGCAATGTTATGAACACAATATATATAAATAGATAAAATAAATAATAATAATTAATATATCATAAAAAAAAAGACGTGTCTTATCTAAAATATGTGTATGTTCATGAAGGGCATTCCCTGCGAGGGTATATAAATAGGCCCTCATTCTCATTTTAATCATATCATCTATCAATATATCTTTTATACATTCTTCTATAATATATTTTACAATCCTACATGGATTATTGTGTTATATCCTTTCTATTTTGGATATTTTATGTGTAAGCGAACATTTTTTTGTCTCAAAAGGAAGGAAACTTGCTTTACATTCATATTACCTTTATCTTGTTTCTTGGAAAAACCCAAGGTATAGAGAAGGTCTTCCTAAGTGATGCAATGGAATCATTGAAAAAAAGAGGCACCCCTTAGTGAGCTGACACTTGTAGAAAAGATGAGGCACATATTTTTAGGGTAATGATTGTTATTGAGGTCATAATCATGCACACATTGGTATTAAGGCAATAGTGAGATATAAATTGTATTAAGATGATAGAAAGGGTGACAATTAGGGTATTGTGGGTAATATTATGGGAACAATTTTAATAGAGAGACAAAGGAATCGACCAATTATCATATGATAAAGAAAAGATAATGATAGTGGTTAGGATCAATGAGATATTTAAAAAATGCTATGTAGAAATTATAGGAACCAAATTGAACGAGACATGACAAAAACTATTTGAGGTAGAAAGGAATGATGGGTGACAAAGGATATAGACTATGGGAGATTAGGGTGGTGATAAGCAATGAAGGTAAATTTACATACTAATCATAGATCACGTGAATGGAGTTCAAAGAAAAAAACATCAGGGAAGCATAAAAATGTTACAGAAGACTAATGATTACATGATAGACGATGTGACAGTGGAGATCATGAACATCATTGGATAGTCATGGATATGGGAGAGAAGATGCCTTTATAGCATGATGATGAATAGAATGAGATTATAAAAATGAGGAAATTATGAGTTTGGATGCTAAGAAAATCGAATGATAATATTTACATCCATGGAAGAGAAGAAGATTGAATAACAACAAGCATAAATAGTACATCACTTGATGAGATAGGGGCTCTGGAAGGAGAATAAAATTTGTTGGGCTTGAGAGTTATGGAAACATTTCCATGTCCTATAGCCTAAAAACATAAATAATTAGAGTAAATAAATGGGTTGCAACTAAGAGATTATTGTTGAAGGCCATAGAGCCAAAGATTTGTATTGTGGTTGTTATTTTAAAGAGAACTGATGTTGTGCATTCATTTTATGTGCAATTGAATAATGTTCTGTAATCGTGGTGCAATTTTTTGATGTATGAGTATTGTTTGAGAAATTCCATTGTGTAATTGTTTATATGTATTGTATAATGGTCAAATGTTTTAGACAATATTTTCTCTATGTTGTGTCTTATAGGGGTGAGTATCTCGTATTGTATCATTTGGTATCATAGTTGTGAAAAATTCGGTGAAGAATGTAGAAAACATGTAAAAAATAAGATGGAAACCAAACCTACGAAGAATGCTATTGATAAAAGAATGTAAGAAGAGATGAATAATGTTGATTGAACACTATTGAGATGAGGTGTGTGTTCATAACTTTGCACTTGTGAAGATACGAGAGAAGAAGATAGACCCTACAAGATGCTGAGATTGAAAAAAACAAAGATTATTGTTGAATTTGTATGAAGATGATGAGATACATGAAGAATTTGTTGAAGAAGAGTTAGAAAGTACAAGATGTTGGAGAAGGTAGAAGAAATTATTAAGGATATACCAAAATTTTATGAAGATGAGAATATTATGCTACAAATATTCCAAAGATTTAGTTATTGAAGAGACTGATTGTTAAAGTTTATCAAGAAAAGAGAGAAACTACTTGAGCTAGAGACAAATAAGGTTTAGTACATGGAGCATAGAAGATATGTATTGTGTGGTTATGAGAAACACTTAGGCATGGATACATTTCTTTACTAGATGTTGTTGAGTCTCTAAGAAAACATGGCTCATTTGGTCATGTGTTGTAGATGTCACTAGTAGAAATGACATGAATTATTTCCATCTAAGTGGTTAGAGAAACTTTTTCAAAGACTATATGTTGAGATGACGTGAAACATTCAAATAGAAATGGAGAAATGAGGAAAAGGATTTGTAATGGCATTGATAGCACAAGGAAATGTTTTTTCTTTATAACCTTGTAATTTGATGTAGAAGCATCACTGAAGAAAATAAGACACCCCTTAGTTAGTGGACACTTGTAGGGGAGAATAGGCACAAGTTGGTGAATAAAGTATTGTCGTCGAGGTTGTAATCATGCACATATTGGTATCAATACAATAGGCCAAGATGATGTGAAACTTTCAACAAGAAAATTTGGAGTAGTAAAGTAAAGGATTTGTAATGGCATTGATAGAAAGAGGATGTTCTTTTCTTCCTAACCTTAGAAATTTTATGTGGGCGAATCATCGATGAAAATAAGACAACCCTTAGTGAGTGGACACTTGCAGGAAGACAAGGCATAGTTTGGTAAAACAAGGATTGTTGTTGAGGTTGTAATCTTGCACAAATTGAATTGAGACAATAACAATATAGAGTTCATATTGAGATGAAAATGAGGGTGACAACAAATGTATTGTGGATAATATTATGGGCATGAATACACTAGAGAGGAAATGAATAAACCAATGCTCACATGATAAGGTAAAGAGGATGAGAGGGGTTATGATCAATGGCATATTGGAAAAACACTATTGTAAAGGAATCATAAGAACCAAATTGAATGATAGGTGAAAGTATTTATTCCAAGGTAGTAAGGAATTATGGATGACCAAGGAGATAGGATATGGGAGATTAGGGTAGTGATAAGTGATAAAGGCATGGTCACATAATAATTAGAGGTCGTGTGTAGGGAATTTGAAGAAAAAAACATTGTAGAGGAATAGTGTTAGTTGCAGAGCCTGATTAATCTCTTGATTCAAAGGTCTTGTTTCAAATGCATTTGGATCCCAGCCCCTGGAGGGGGTTTTGTGTTATATTATTTGCATGATTATCCCCACACAATGTTATGTTTCATTGGGTGCAATGGAGGGGTCATGATGGGGCGACATCCCTCGAGCAAAATTTTTGGGCGGTTTTGGCACAAAGTTTTCTAGCTTATGTTTTTTTCTTAGTCTGATTAAGGAATTAAGGTTGTAATCTAATCCAGGTCAATGATTTAGGATTTTTGGATGCCATAAGATTCTATATATTGTATTGTAATGGTGAAGTTAATATAATGAGAGAGAGCAATGTGACTAAGAGAGGATATTGTGAGAGAGTGAAGAGGAGGTTGCAACATATGTGTTGTAGGTGTTATCCCTTCATTTTGCTGGATAGAATAAAGGAAGGACTAGTTGTTTCTCCATTGACATAGCCCATATCAAGTGAACCTCATATATCAA
This sequence comes from Picea sitchensis, assembly GCA_010110895.2. NCBI lineage: Eukaryota > Viridiplantae > Streptophyta > Pinopsida > Pinales > Pinaceae > Picea > Picea sitchensis. The sequence goes on along the minus strand of SNQJ01S0084523.1, from coordinate 76,217 downwards.
TGTCTCTCTTGTATTGTGTTCTTATGTGTTTTATTTATGAATTCATTTTGATTTGTTTTATTTTTTTATTACTTCATGATCCTATTCCTAAAACATAGAACCTTTGCATAATCTTAGTGAACAGATCATAGAGGACATGAAAATGGATATTAGGGATAAGGCTAGACAATTATGTATATGGGAGATGAGAGGTTGTTATAAAATGATGATGAATGGAATGATATGAGATGCATGAGGTAGTTATGAGGTGGATGTTGAGAAAATCAAACTACAATAGTTACTTTCATGGAAGAGATGAAGATCGAATAAAAATAAACATAAATAATGGAGCGTTTGATGAGATAGAGTCTCTCTCGAAGAAACAAAGTTGTTGGGCTTGAGAGGTGTGAAAATATTTCTATGCCCCATGACTTGCTATCATAAATAGTTAGAGTAGCAAGTAAATGGATTGTGTAATAGAGATGATTGTTGAAGACTAGAGAGCTAGATTGTTAGGGCCCTACGCTAACCCCCCTACTTTAGGGTACTGAGGAGTTAGTCAATTAATGTACGAGGTCATGTTTTTTGAATAAGTCCCATTAGGTAGTTAGTGGGTAGTTACTCAATGTAAAAGGGTGTTCCTTATTAAATAAGGCCCGGTAGGTGGTTGGTACTCATTAATGATGGGACCACAAGTAGTTATGGTTTTTATAAGTAAGAATTTTTTTATACTAGAGCTAGAAGGCCATGTAATGTATTTCAAGT
>SNQJ01S0084523.1:57894-75463 GCA_010110895.2 Picea sitchensis | reverse complement strand
ACTACACATGCATTATGTTTTGGAGGTTCAGACACTTTTCTACAGGGATATGTTGATTCAGATATGGCAGGTGATAAAGACAACAAGAGGAGCACCACAGGGTATGTTTTTACTATAGGTGGAACAATAGTAAGTTGGATTTCGAAACAACAAAAGGTTGTTTCACTTTCAACAATAGAGGTAGAGTATGTTGCTGCTACAGAGACTAGTAAATAGATGATTTGGTTACAAAGGTTTATGGAGGAATTGGGAAAGAAGCAGGATAATAGCCGGTTGTACTGTGATAGTTAGAGTGTCATTCACCTTGCAAAGAAATCAACCTTCCATTTGAAGACTAAGCATATACAATTGAGGTACCACTTCATACGATCTTCCTTGGAAGATGGACAATTGAAGCTAGAAAATATACACACTAGCCAGAATCCTACAGACATGTTAACAAAGGGAGTAACCAGGGAGAAACTGAGTTCTTGCTCAGTTTCAGTTGGTCTTCAAGAATGAAGATGAAAATGAGAAATTTGCTAGATCCAAGAAGGTTCAGAGTCCAGCATATACAACAACGATGGAGTTGTTGAGATCAGTCTCCAAGTGGGAGATTGTTGGTTGTGGAGCCTGATTATCTTCTTGATTCAAAGGTCCTTTCTTTTAGCCGTGTTTATACCCCATGAAGTATTTACACCCCATAAGTATGTACACTCTTCCACGCGGGGGAGTGCAGAGGGGGCATACCCCCTTTGCGAGGTATGGGGGGGCTATCCCCCCGGCTGGGGGGTCTGGGGGAAAGCGAGGGTTTGGGGGTGAAGCCCCTGAAGAAAAAATTTCCTTGTAAAAGTATATTGTAATTTCATTGTAAATATGGACCATTCATTATAAGATCGCAGATCTAACGGTAGAGATTATGTTAGGGTTTTTTTCCCTAGAAGGAAACCCTTTTTTATGAGGGAAATGTATCGTGGCTATGGTTGATTGTGAATATTGTATTATGAGAGAGGAGACTGTGAGATAAAGAAGAGGAAGTTACAGTGGGTTTTGCTGTAGGTTGTATCCCTTCATTTGCTGGATATTAATAAAGGAAGGACCTGGCAATTTCTCTGGTGGACGTAGCCCACACTGGGTGAATCACGTAAATCTGTGTCTCTCTTGTATTGTGTGCCTTCTGTGTTTTTTTTCTACATTTGTTTTATTTTATTGCTCTGCGGTCCTATTTTTCTAACACAACTTTGAAAGTCATACACAAAGGGGTTATCCAAGAAGGCATAGTGAAACACAGAGAAGAAGTTACAACATGTTTGAATCATTGAGCAGTGAAGTAGAATGCTACAAGTGGAACAACTTTGGACACATGGCCAAAGATTACAGAATGACAATTACTCCTAGAGAACCACAATAGAACAACAATGGTCATAGACAAGAACCTTAGAAGAGAACATGGATAAGAAAGCAGAATCAATATAGAAATGAAGAATGCACACTCGCTCTACAAGATAAGCAAAAGAAACGTGGTTGGAATGTTGAAAATGGTTGTTCAAAACACATGACATGTGATAACGACAAGTTTCTTACATTAAGAAAGGAAAGATATGGATCAGTCTCCTTCGGAAATGATGATTCAGCTAAAATCATTGGAAAAGGCACAGTCAGAATTGGAAACAAGAATACCAAGGCATAAAATGTTCTACTAGTAGAAGATATGAAACATAATCTTCTAAGTGTGAGTCAAATGTGTGACCAAGGTCATAAAGTTACTTTTGATTCAAAAAAGTGAGAGATAAGAAAAGAAGGTTCAGGAAAATTGATTGCAACAGTTGCAAGAACTTCAAGCAACATATATGTACTAAGTGAATTTGGAAATGAAAAGTGTTGTCTAGGAAAAGAAGATGAAAGTTGGCTATGGCACAAAAGAATGGGTCACATACACTTTAATAACCTTGTCAAAGTCATAAAAAGGGAAGCAATTAAAGAAATGCCCCAGATAACGAAACCAACCAACACTTTATGCAAGCATTGTCAAGAAGGAAAGAAAACAAAGAATAGGTTTAAATCAAAAGAATATTCAACGACAAGACCAATGGAAATTGTGCATACTGATCTAGTTGGACCAACTACAACAAAGTGTTTAAAAGGTGACAAATAATTTATGTTATTAGTTGATGATTATACAAGAATGACTGCAGTTTGCTTTCTCAGGAATAAGTCAGAAGCTTTTGAAAACTTCAAGGTCTACAAGGAAATGGTTGAAAATGAAATGGATTCAAAAATCCAATGTTTGATATCTGATAATGGAGGAGAGTTCACTTCAAAGGAATTTATGGACTACTGCAATAGGCATGGAATAAAAAGGCAATTCTCCATTGCTAGGATACCTCAATAGAATGGAGTTGTTGAAAGAAAGAACATGACAGTACAGGAAATGGCTCGAAAAATGTTAATGGATTCCAAATTGACAGATATTTTTTGGAAACATGAAGTGCATACAACAATTCACATTCAAAACAACGTAATGCTAAAAAAGACCACTGACAAAACTCCCTACGAGCTATGGAAAGGAATACCAACAAATGTGAAGCACTTCAGAGTATTTGGAAGAAAATGCTACATCAAAAGAGAAGATGGAAGAATGGGAAAGTTTGAATCTCGTGTGGACAAAGTAGTACTTGTTGGTTACTCAAGTACAAAGAAAGAATACAAGTGTTACAATTTGAGGTTGAACAAAGTTGTATAAAAAATCAATGTAACAATTGATGAAACATGTGGACGAGAATTAAAGGAAGAAGAAAATGAATCAATGGAACAACTTTACGAAGAAAAAGCATAATATGAAGAAGAAGTAGAAGGGGAAGATGAAGAGGATCAAACATAAGTGCCTCCAAATACACTTAGAAAACGAGTACAGAAGAATCATCCTTTAGATCAGATTATCGGAAACAAAGATATGAGAGTTGAGACTAGAAGAAGAATCTATTCACCAGAACAAACACACCTAACACTCTCATCTATGATTAAACCAAACAGTTTTGAAGAGGCCAACAAGGATGAATTTTGGAATAAGGCCATGGATGAAGAATTGGATCAAATAGAGAAGAATGACACTTGGGAATTAGTTCCAAGACCAAAGAATAAGAATGTGATTGGCACAAAGTGGGTATTTAGAAATAAATTGAATGAAGATGGGCAATTTACAAGGAATAAAGCTAGATTGGTATGTAAAAGATACAGATAGTTTCCAGAATGGAAGCAATCTAATTACTCCTAGCTTATGCATGCTCCAAGAATATTAAAGTGTATCAGATGGACGTGAAATCAACTTTTCTGAACAGGGAACTTGAAGAAGAAGTCTACATTGAACAACCAGAAGGATTTCAGTTGACAGAGAACACGGATTATGTGTGTAAATTAAAGAAGGACGTGTATGGTATAAAACAGGCTCCTAGAGCATCATACTCTAGACTGGATAAATATCTACACCAGGCAGGGTTTAGAAAAGAAAGTGTAGACAACAACCTCTACATCAAGGTAACTCAAGATAGTATTTTATTAATTGAATTTTATGTTGATGATGTTATTTTTGGAAGAAATGATGACAAGTTAAGCCATAAATTTGCAAAGGATATGCAGAATGAATTTGAAATGTCATTACTCAGAGAACTATCCTTCTTTTTGGGTCTTCAGATATGTCAAAGCAACCAAGGAATTTTTATTTCTCAAACTAAGTATATCAGAGAAATGCTAAAGAGGTTCTTAATGGAATATTGCAAACCAGTTGCAAGTTGATAAAAGATGATGATTCAAAGTCTACAGACCAGAGGAAATACAAGTCGATGATTGGTATCTTTCTATATGTGACATCATCCAGACCAGATGTAATGCAAGTAGTTGGACATGTGGCACGATTTCAGGCAGCACCCAAAGAATCACATGTATTAGTAGTGAAGAGGATTTTCAGATATCTCAAAGGAACATAAGATTTTGGATTATGGTATCCAAAAGTAAATGATCTATCACTTATTTCCTACACAGATGCAGATTGGGCTGGTTGCATTGATGACCGACGAAGAACCAGTGGAGCATCGTTATACTTGGGTGATTGTTTAGTATAATGGATAATCAAGAAACAATCATTAGTATCCTTATCTACATTCGAGGCAGAGTATATTGCAGTAGAAACATGTTGTACACAGGTTCTATGGATGAAACAAACTCTGACAGATATACAGGTTGAGTATGATGAGCCCATTCCAATCTATTGTGATAATACAAATTCCATCAACATCTCAAAGAACCTGGTGATGCAATCCAAGACAAAGCACATTCCAATCAAGTATCACTTTCTATGGGAACAAGTTGTAGAGAAGAACATGAGATTTGAATATGTGGGCACAAAAGAACAAGTGGCAGAAATATTTACAAAACCACTTACACAGGAAGCCTTTGAGTATCTTCGCCAAAGACTCAGAGTAATTTCTACTCCAAAATGAATGCTTTTGAATGCTTAACTTATATGTCTTAGATTTACATGAGGAAGCACCATAAAGAGGATAGTTCAGGTTGGGATATCAGTTTCAAAAAGAGTTCAGTCAGGGGGATCAACCCCGGATGGAAATATACGTTTTCCATTTATGTCAAAGGGGGAGAGATTTATAAGATGCAAAGGTAAATGCTTGGAGAAAGAGCACAAAGGAATGGTTCCAGGGGGACTGATGGTCACAGGGGGAGCATGAGTGATATGAATTCAACATTTCATCAGAGTGTTTCCATCAATTCCAAAGGAGGTGATTGTTGATTATTTGTGTTGGTTGTCATTGATGTCAACCCTTGAAGAAAGTTTGGTAGCAAATTCCGGTAGCACAAACGTTTGGGTAATGGACCCACATTTCTTTGATGGATAATGGTATGAGTTTTGATATATTTGTAGGTAATACTATTCCATATGTATAGTACATGCCATTCCATTTATGGTGGTATGTGGAATGTCAAATAACTTCTCATGGTTAGAGAGTTATGGCCATGTGAAGTGGGAGAAAGGTTTGGGTAATGGACCCAAGTTTGTTTGATGGATAATGGTATGAGTTTTGATGTATTTTTAGGTAAGAATATTCTAGATGAATAGTACATTTCATTCCATTTCTTATGGTATGTGTAATGTCACATAACTCCTCATGGTTAGAGAGTTATGGCCATGTGAAGTTGGAGAACCCTCATGAGTCATCTAGAAGCCCCAAAAGATCAAAGTAGTCAAAGTGGTTTAAGAGATTTTAGAAGGTAAATAATAAAGTGAAGTGATGAGTGTACTATAAGTCAAAGTGAATACAAAATAAATTATTTAAACAATAAAGTTAAAGGAGAAATTACTAATTGTACAAGTGGTTAGAAGTGGGTTAACCCTAAAATAAGGAAAGTGGGTTAAGATGGTTAAAAGGTAACCCCTTAAGGAAGCTACATGAAAGTATAAATAAGAGGCAAGGCTCTCTCATTTTAAACACACTTGAGCATATTGAATATCTATTGGTGAATGAGGTAACCAAAGGATATCCAAGCCTAATTTCAGAGGGAAGGTGAAGTAAAGAAGGCCGAAATTCAAGGGAGGATAAATTCTTTTGATGATGCTTTCTAAGGTATGTTATTTACAAGTCATCTTGCCATTTTTTCTAGAATGATTCAGAACATGAAATTGGGAGGCCATTGAAAAAAAAAATACAAGTATTTTTGATACAAATTCCATCTTGTGGGTCGTTGTATTTTTGGAGTTACACGCCGTGGAAAATAGGGTTTGTGGCTAGTCCTGAAACTAGTCTAAAACAGGTGTTTCAGGTAAACACATCATAACTTATTCATAATAGATCCAAATTAAGTAAGACAAAATGTATTGGTTATAGTATAGTCTGTAGTATTCTGTGTACAATTTTCAGATCCATACAACAAATATTCCATGCGGGGCATGCTCTACAAGTTTGCTCTCTAGAATAAGCCAAAATTCAACAAGGTATGTCATTTTTTCTATAACTCCTTTTCTGAGAGGTTCCAAGTAGTGAAATTTGGAGGAATTACATAAAAGACACTGAAGAACATTGTATACCATTTTCATATCTTTATTCATTACAGGTACATAGTTATGATTATTTCAAGTTAGGGTTTTTGAATAATCCAAAACTAGTCATGTGCGACTAAAGTAAAGTTTGATAAAATGCTAGTCTCTTGTCCTCAAAGTTAAGGAAGGTTTGTAGGTATGTGATCATATACACTAGGTCTATTACAGAGTTACAAATCATATTTGGATGATGAAATTGATGAGATATTTTGGTTGAGGTACATGTTGGGTACATGGTTGAGTCAAGTAGTTGATGAGTTGGCACATACATGAGGTGTATAGTTGATGATGTTGGTAAATATTGATGAGTCATAGTTTATGTGTATTTGATGCATGATTGGTACATATTTGTTGCATGGTTGATGCACTCATTGATGGTACATGTTGAGGTACAGGTTGGTGCATGGTTGATGCACTTGTTTATGGTACATGCTGATTACAGGTTGAGGTATAGGTTGGTGCATGGTTGATACAATTGTTTATGGTACAAGATGATTACATGTTTTTTGGTATAGGTTGGTGCATGGTTGATGCACTTGTTTATGGTACAGATTGAGGTACAGGTTAGTGCATGGTTGATGCACTTGTTTATGGTACATGTTGATTACAGGTTGATTGGTACAAGTTTACAACAGTATATCTCATAGTGATAATGTGACAAAGGTTCTATCATTCTACTTTTATTTCATGGAGGTTGGATAGGGCAAGGATGGGTGGTTGTATCGACCTTCCAGTTGTAGCCACCTTCCAGTTGTAGCCGGAGAACATAGGGTGTTGTAGCCTCCTTCTGGTTGTAGCCAAAGAATTGGGGAGTTGGAGCTTCCTTCAGGTTGTAGGCTGAGAAACCAGGGGGTTGGAGACTCCTTCCAGTTGCATATGGAAAACAAAGGAATTTGGTACTTCTAATGAATGTAATTCTTAAAGACATATAAGAAAAAACATTATGTGGTTTTCTACCACTTTGGGTTTCCACATAAAAACACTAGTGTACTATGTATGTGTATGATTACTCATTTGTTCATTGTTTATTTACTCTGAAATTATTGGATGATAATGCTACATTGATATAATACTTGAATAATGTGGTTAGAAAAGGATTGAATTTCTATATTATTGATTCACCCCCCTCTCAGTAATCCAACAAACTTAACGTACAATGGAGAAGATGCCAGAAATTTTATTAGAGGGAAAACTAATGGAATTGAGATCTTGGAAGAATATCTACAAGACCCTATTATGATGCATGAAGACCTATCCAGAATCCAGGTTAGTTTTTTTAAAGGACCCCTATCAAGAAATTGCTTGGTTGTTTACTAGATTTAAGGGTTAGGATTCTAAAAAAACTATTCCCCAACTGGTCCTGTATATTTTATATTTTATAGTTCATGAGGATGTTGTTTTTGATTGGGAAAAGAACATATCGAATGCAATTTCTACAAAGTTAATGAATTTCAGAAGATTTGTTTTTTATATGGCATCATATCTAGTATTTTCTATCATGCATTGTCATGTTTTTAAAGGTCTAAGTGGTGGAAAAAGGGTAAATCCAAATATTTACCCTGTGACTATGTGTTATCAAGCTCTCTGGAGGAAGAAAGTTATCCATTGTTTTTATGAAGTTTACAATGATTTTGTCTTTGAATTTAAGAAATTACTTTTTGGGGAAGATGCTTCCAGTATTTCATTGGAAGCATCAAGATTTTTGGATAAAAAGGGAATTTTGGAGAAAAAGGATAACTACAACATCATTAGGATTTTCTGTTCTCATGAAAATCATATATACCTCCCCTATTATGTGTCTGAAAAATTATTTATCGCAGAAGTGGTGAGGCAGTATAAGTGTTGGTTTCATTCTTTCTATGAGAAAACGAAAAAATAGTTCATTTCCTTGCCTTGGAAAGTGGGTGAAATTCTCTTAAGAGCAATTCCCAAAATTGATGAATATGCCTCCTTTAACTAGTTTAATTTGAAGTTTTCAAAATAGATCAAAGGGTTTTACCATAACAACCTTTTTTATAATCATATGGTAGCAGTTGGGCTTAGCCCCACAATGATCAATATGCTCATATTTGGAGAATAAGAGGGTGACAATCATGACCCCCTTGTTCAATGTGTTAATAAATATTTTGGTGACATAGAAACCATCGTGAGTACTAACGAAGGTCAAAATAAAAGATGGAAACACTCAAATGAAATAAATTCTCAATCACCTGTTGTTTCTCAGAGAAGTTTTTTACATAAGGTGAATCCTCAGTCTACAATGGCCCAACCAAGAAAAATCCCAAGTAACAATTCGGGTGATGATGGAGAAAGGAATCCTCCTCAAGGAAGTCTAGAAAACCCTCATAAATTACAATTCAAAAGGAAAAGGGTCAATTCTCAAGAAGAGGAACAAAAACAAAACGTACTTGAAGATGTATTTTGCTTGATAATATGGACTTGGATGTGGATATTGAAAATATCCAGTTTCCATATGATGAAAAACACGCCCAAGAAAATGTATAGTCTGTTTCATTAGTTGTTCAAGATGAAGTCTTCTATGATGAAGAAACATTTTTTGTGCATAATGTTTTATTTGATAAGACTTCAAAGAAATTAGCCTTTGAAAGAATCTCGAAGAATAAGAAAGGAAAGTTGTGGTCCATCATTGATACTAAAAACATGTTGTCATTCAAAATTATCTTCAATTCATAGAATTGCAGGGGATGCATTGGACGTTTCAATAGTTAATGTGGAAGAAGAAAATATCAGACTTAAATAGAGAGTCAAGGAATTGGAAGAAACCTTCATGCCCCCACCTATATTGGCTACCCTTGTCGCCATGATACAACCTGACATAACTCTTCAAATAACTCTAGAATCAAATTTGAGAGTAAAAGGAATTTCAAGCTTAATCATTGCTACTCGAAATTTTGTTGAAAAGAACATAAAGAAAAGAATGTCTCTCATTTTTTATGGGACTTGGTGAAAAACTTTTCTGCTCTCGGTGTAAGAATTCAAAATACTAAAGAATATTTCAATGCATATTTGAATAATGATGAAGGATTATTCATAGATGGGGTTGTTATGTTTGTAGTGAAAGTCTCGGAAATGATTTACCATAGAAGGAAACAAGAATATTTTCCCTCCTAGAGTTGTATAAAACAATTAAAGGCACATTGGATTGAAAGAATCAATACATTAAAGGGTTTGTTAAGTCAATTAAAAGAATTGTCATGGAAAAAGATTGAGGCATACTCAAATATTATTGGTTTGGATATCACAGGCTCCACTATTGAGGTTTCAGATCCAAACTTAATCTCAAATTCAATAATCATGAGCAGAGAGAAATTCGAAGAGAAAGTTGAGAATCTGAAGAAATCATCGACTGGAAAAATTGATATTATGGTTGAGTACACTTATGATGAAATTGATAATTGGCTTGTTGAGTGTACAGATAAAAATGAGGACATTAAGACCATATTTCAAAATTTATTTATTGACCATAGGGAAATTGAGAGTGAATTGCTAAGTATCGAAGGAAAACAAGAAGTATTTTCTTCCCCATTAAGAAATTTTATTCAAGAATGGATAAACAAAGCTATAACCAAGATTATTGAATTTCCAATGGAAGCGGTTACAACCGACCACATAACCGCAACAAGCAAAGATATAAAAGGTGCGTCAACAAGAAAATGAAACTGAGATACCATCATAGTAATTTCATATTGATTATGTACCTTTTTCCTTATAATATTTCATACAATTATATTTATTCTTTCATTGGAAAAGTGTAACCGAATTTTGATAATATTCTCCTTGTCTTCTTTCTAGATCTTGTTGCTTGTGCTCCACTCCATGTTCTTCTCTTCATCGTATTTCTTGTAAATATTTTTATGGTCCACAGTACCCCCAATCCCAGTCCATTATGGACAAACACCTTTAAATTTCAAGTATTGTAACATAAAATATCATTTTTTAGAAATCCCAGAGAACTAAGTTGGGATCGGTTTTGATTGTATTTTATAACTCTGAGTTTTGAGTATAGAATATTTGAATTCGATTTATCAAAATCTTCTTTTTGTCTTAACAAGTAGTACTATATATCTATATCTATATCTATATCTATATCTATCTATCTATCTATCTATCTATCTATCTATCTATCTATCTATATATATATATATATATCTTTGCTTTCAGTATTTTAAATTTTATTGAGCCATAAAGAGTTGGATTCAGTGATTTGACAAGATTCCTATATTATTTTGGATATAACATATTCAAAGAAAATTATAAGACAAAGAGGAGTACCACCTCTTTAAAAACACATGGGGATTCATATCCTCGTGAGGTTGTCGTTTTGGTCTCGACAGATTCAAACGTCAACATTTTTGGTGACCATACTGGGGATCTGTAACACCCCAGGTTTTGAACCCCCATTTTAAATAATGTATTGTTACAATGCTGAGAGGCCCGAGTGCCCAAATAATTATTAAAAGGCCAGTGTGCCCAAGACATGTAATTTTTTTCTATCACTATTAATAATAAATACATCGCTAGCTACTAGACGGATAAGGACTAGAGTTATAGGGGGCTATGATTCCACAAGAGAGGGGGATTGAGGGGCTAAGTGTTTAATCCTATTCTAACTACCCTTTTTTTCTAAGGGAGGGGATCGGTTACATGATATTCTTGTGGAAGGCTAAGAGGTTCTTGATTTCCCCACGAAGTTACTTAAACCCGCCTCTAGTTTGATTGGGGGGGGGGGTCGACTGATGGCTTGTTCATTGATTTCCTATACGTTCACTCATTTCCCTCATGCACTTTCATGCACCCCCTTACCCATTCATTGATCCATCCTCAACTGCATCTTGGTTGGGAAAGGGAACCGAATTGATGAATAATTAGCCATGGGATAGTTGGTTGTAAGGGTCACTGGTGTGATCCAGCCATGACTGAGGCTTGCATGTCTGTGATGCGTTGGCATGTGCCCTGTTTTTCTCATAACTATGAGTCCTGAGAGTTACAACATTGAGATTCTGGACCAGCTGTGCTGGAGGCCCAAAAATACAAGAGAAGGATTGTCTAAGGGACTATGTGGCAGAGAAGGGTGGAGGTCCATTCTCTTGGGTGGTACAGGCTGGGTAGAAGAGAGCTGGGTACTTTGGATTATTGTGGGTGTTGGGAAACCTATGAGAGATTGAGAGATGACTGGTTTGGGAACCCAAGTACACTCTGGAACCATCCTTATGGATTCATATCCCTGGCTCGGGGGTGACACTACTGTTGAGATTTGGAGTAGTGGTGTCTACGGTTGGGTGGAACGTCCTTGGTTTGCAGCCAGTTGGTGTCATCTTTCATAAAGATAAGTTCTCTCTGTTATGGTATCATTTGCATGTATATGCTTGTATTTCTGTTGTATATTTAATTATTGTTTAATTGAATATTTAGACTATGCGTGCTTGCTGATTTCTGTTGTGCATGTCGTTAAAGTCTTTTTGTTTATGCATCCTTAAATTTTAAAAGGTATCAGTAAGAGAAATAAGTCCAAGGGAAGGCTTTAAGGTGGCATGCCTTGGCCTATGGGTGGTTGGGGATGTTACAAAATGGTATCATAGGTTATGGTTGAAACACTGGGCCAGTATGGGTCGGGTCTATTTGTTAGAGTCTCAGGGTCAAGATTGAACTCTAACCGTGAAGTTGAAAATCTCAGGAGGAACGGTGTTGCAGAATCTACATAGGAGATAGAATGTCAGAGACCTATTGTAAGGGGTTCGAAGGATCATGATCTTCCCCCTTCAAATTCAGGAGTGATCACCATTGTAGGATTAGGGGAGATCCGGGATCGTTGGATCGGAGGACAGGTGAACAGGGGTCATCTGATGTAAAGGAAGAAAGGGTTAAGGCCACAGCCGTCAGATCCCATGGGAGAGTGAGATCAATGGACAGAAGGCATTGTGAGGAACCAAGTTGCATGGGAGATAATTTCCCAAGGCGGTCCCACAATCCAAACCACAGTTTCACCGAGTGGTTATGTGTCAGCATCAGGAGAATTGCGGGGAGAAAAGCAGGTTAATCCAAACTGCCGATGAGCGCCCCCGTAAATTGAAAGGCATGTAGTGATGTGACATGTTATGGATTGAACATCGAAACTCCATATAGCCGAAGTAGCTGGGAACTGTCGATCTATAGGTGACACGCATCAACCGATACTGTGCTCTAGATAAAATGCTCTGGGAAAAAGTGAGCGAGGAGGAGGTTTGAAGTTTGATACTTCCAAAACTCGAAGACCTGAAAGGATCTCAGCCATTGGTCTGTCGAGAGCCACGCGTCACCAGATTCAGGGCTTTGGATAAAATCCAGTGGGGCCACATAAGTTTTGAAGTTTGAGATTTCTGAAGTCTGGAGTCCCGAGGTGAATATGCGCTATCTGATCCAAAAGAGGCGTGGTGTAGATCTGTGGACTCCGGGTGAAGACCCGAAGTGAATCTTACCTGTCCAATCTAGGAGGACACATGGTGACAGTTTGTCCAGTTCGGGAAATCGAAGTTCGGGAGAATTGAAAGTGTGCTAGTGTGGAAACTCCTAAAGTCTCGAAGCCCGAAGATATGAAGTGGTGGGGCACGATGACATTGCCAAGAGGTGATGTGGACCCCATAATTTCTGAAGTGTCATGGCTTGTAGACATCACTGGGGATGACGTGGACACATGGGATGTGCGCCACATGTCAATAATTTTTGAGCATGCGAATGATTGAAATGTTAGATAGAATGTGACACGTGTCACCCGCTTGGTTGGACCATGTGTTCGATTATAGTATTTCGCTACATGGTGACGTATTGTGGACTTCAGAGAAATTACTCTGAGAGTTTTCAGTTGAGAGTTGAAATTCCCGAAGCCCAGAGAGCCAGAGAGCCGAAGTAAATGTCAAGCATCGGATCATCCGAAGTAGACCTGAACCATCAGATCAAGAGAACAAGTGGCGTGAAGCTATGGATTTCGGGTAAGGACCCGAAGTAAATGGTGATCGTCGGATCACCCAAAGTAATTCACCATTGTTCGATTCAAAAGGATGCATGGAAGAATCCCGTGTATTTTGAGGGAAGTAAATTTTGAGACTTGAGATTTCTGAAGTCCAGAATTCTAAAACGACCAGAACCATCGATTTGGGAGAGGTAAATAGGAATTGTTGGTTCCCAAGAGGTATATCTTGGTCATCTGTTTTGAAAGCATCATTTATATCATGAGATCAATGGTCACCTCTCATTGTGGGGACAGGAGGTGCTCGGGCTTTACAAAGTCGAAGGCAGGCAACAATCGAGACAATGGTTTTGGCAAAAGAACAGGTGGTGGTTCGAGGTGAATTGCAGGGAGAAAAGTAGTTTGGTTCCAAGCCAACTTTGAGCATGGTCTCAATCATGTGTCTGTGTGAGGTCACCACCTAAGGTAACATCTAAGGAGGGGCCAAGAAAGAAAAGGATCTCACTCCAACTCTGAGATTTTCACAAGGGCGAAGGAGAAGGTCTCGGGGGCCATCAGACCTGCGCCGGAGAGCTGGAAGGGTTTGTTTTTAGATATAGAATGAAACCATCAAGGTTTCAGAGATCCAATTTGGATCGGGATTGAATATCCTTGAGCGGGAGGTCATGCAGCCTTAGGGGAGAAGTTGTCTCTTCATTAAGAAGCAAAAGGAACTGTAGCATTGTTGAAAATTTTGTTTATCATATGCGTAATTCTAACAAAATGGTCGCTTGCACATTTTGAAGAATTAAGGGGCTTAAGCACAACAACTCATGATGCATATTGAGGAAATGGAAGAAGGAAAGGGAGACTCCAGTCATGATAAGGAGGCCGAAGACCAAAATACCACAGTTGGTAACACAGAGACATAGTCCAATGGACACAAGGAAAAAGGAGAGTAGGAAACGTTAATAGAAACATAAGAAGCCTGAAGATGGAAGTGCAGAGCTACAAAGAAGACAATGAGAGACTGATGAGAGAGAAAAGTCAGATAAATTCTCGAGTGTTGCAGAGCTTAAATCAATTGCAGAAACAAATGAAGAAGGGATCCAACTCAAGACAAGAGGAAGAAGGAATGTGCCATGAAAGAAGGGATGATCGTGGAAGAGTTGGTTATTCCAGAAGTTCTAGCAGAGCCCGTGGACACCACTCACCTCCTTACTCAGAAATAAATTCTTATGCATCGGAAGATCCCATAAGCAGTCCAGAGGTGTCTCCTGTCAGACACCAAAGAAGGAAACAAGAGGTAGATAGTTTTCAAGGAGAGTTGAGGAAGCTCAAGCTACCTTCCTTTGAGGGTGAAAGAGAAAGGGAAGATGATGTCGAAGCATGGTTTCTTGGGTTCAGGAGATATTTTCAGTTGCATAACTATTCGTCCAACCTGGAAGTTAGGATTTCCACCTACCATTTACATAGGAAAGATACAATGTGGTGGGACCAAATGAAGGATTTCCACCTACCATTTACATAGGAAAGATACAATGTGGTGGGACCAAATGAAGCAAGTGGAACATGTTAATGAAAGCAGGATCACTTGGAAGAAGTTCAATAAGTAATTCCAGAAGGAGTACCTCTAAGATCATTTCTATGACAAGAAAATGCAAGAGTTCTTTGAACTCAGGTTGGGAAGCATGACTATGGAAGAATACGAGAAGATTTTCTTGGGATTGTTAAAGTATGTCAGGTTCATTGGTGATGAGAAAGTGAAAATACAAAGATTTATAAGTAGAATACCAACATTTTATAAGGAAAAGATCAAGTATGATGAGCCCAAGACCTTGACAGAAGCCATCAGGAAGGCTAAATACCTATATGAGCAAGGCCAGGGAAGAGAATCTCTACAAAAATCTTGGAAGGACAAGAAGAATGAGAAGTTTGATCAGAGGAGGAGAGGATTCAAACCTCCCTTCAATAGGAATGAGCCTAATAGAAATCACCAAGATTAGTATGCTAAGGGAGATTTCAAGAAGGAATATTCCTTGGGAAAAGGGGAAGACCACCAATCAAATGTTGGGGATGCAAGAAAGATCACATGTACAAGGATTTCCCACACAAAAAAGATAGAGTGAAGACTGTGCACAACATTCAAGAGGCTATGACAGTCGAAGATATGGGAAGAATCTATGCAGATTTAAATGATCGACAAGAAGAGTACCAGTCCAATATGATCGAGGTGGAAGGTAAGATCGTAAATCAGCCTATTGCTATTTTGATTGATTCATGAGCAAGTCATTGCTACATTGATCCTAAGATAGTGGATAGATTACATTTGGAGAAAAGTAAACATGGGAAAGCAAGTTTGGTTCAGTTAGCCACTGGAACCAAAAGAAGAATCCATAATATGGTCAGAAGTTGTTCCATAAGTCTTAATGGCATGAATACTAGTATTGATCTAAATATCATAATATTGGGGTCTTATGATATTCTGATTGGAATGGATTGGTTGGACAAGCATCATGTTGTCCTATATTGTCATAACAAGACATTTACATGTCTTGATGGAAATGGAAAACAGAGCACTGTGAAAGGAGTTCAAAGACCCATCTCTATAAGGGAGATTTCAGCCTTACAACTGAAAATATGTTTTAGGAAAGGATGTCAATTGTATGCAGCTCAAGTGGAAGAGCTAGATAATGCAAAGGAGCCAAGCCTCAAAGATTTCTCAGTACTATAGGAATTTGAAGATGTATTCCAAGAAATACCCAGATTGCCACCAAGAAGGGAGATAGATTTCTCAATTGATTTAGTGTCAGGAGCTACCCCAGTGTCAAAAACACCTTACATAATGAGCACGCCAGAGTTAAAAGAATTACAAATGCATTTGGAGGAATTTTTGAAGAAAGGGTACATACGTCCAAGTGTTTCACCTTGGGGAGCACCAGTACTTTTCGTCAAAAATAAGGATGGAACCTTGAGGCTCTGTATTGACTTCTGACAGCTGAACAAGTACACTATAAAGAACAAGTATCGTCTACCCCGAATTGATGACCTCTTTGATAAGCTAATAGGAGCAAAGATATTTTCAAAAATTGACCTGAGGGAAGGATACCATCAGGTAAGAATCAAGGAAGAAGACATTCATAAGACAACCTTTAGGACCAGGTATGGGCATTATGAATTTGTAGTGGTGCCATTTGGACTGACCAATGCACCAACTATCTTCATGTGCTTAATGAATGGCATATTCATAAATTATTTGGACACGTTTGTCATAGTATTCCTGGATGACATACTTATCTATTCTAAGTCTGAAGAGGAGCATGAACATCACTTAAGACTGGTATTGCAAGTACTCAAAGAACATCAGTTGTATGCCAAGTTGAGTAAGTGTTCTTTTTATCAAAAGAAGATCCATTACTTGGGACACATTATTTCAGAACAGGGTATAGCAGTAGATCCAGGGAAGATCGAAGCCATTAGAGGATGAAAAACACCCAAAAATGTGTCAGACATCAGATCTTTTATGGGATTGGCTGGCTACTACAAAAGGTTCATAGTAGGGTTCTCTAATATTTCTCATCCCATCACTTCTTTGAAAAAGAAGGGAACTAAATTTGAATGGACACTCAAGTGTGAAAGTAATTTTAATCTATTGAAGGAATTACTTACTAGTGCACCTGTGTTAAATATTGTTGACCCAAATGAAATTTTTTTGGTATATATAGACACATGTAAGGAAGGACTTGGAGGAGTCCTCACACAAAATGGACATGTCATTGGATATGAGTCCAAAAAGCTTAAGGACCATGAGAGGAACTATGCAACACATGACTTGGAACTTGTTGCCATTGTTCATGCCTTGAGGATGTGGAGGCATTATCTCATGGGGAAGAAATTAGAATTAAGGATAGATCACATTGGCATGAAGTATCTTTTTGAACAACCGACCTTGAATTCTAGGCAAACAAGA
Organism: Picea sitchensis; assembly: GCA_010110895.2. Taxonomy (NCBI): domain Eukaryota; kingdom Viridiplantae; phylum Streptophyta; class Pinopsida; order Pinales; family Pinaceae; genus Picea; species Picea sitchensis. The sequence goes on along the minus strand of SNQJ01S0084523.1, from coordinate 58,465 downwards.
TGGCTAGAATTTTTAAGTGAATGTGACTTCGATATCAAGCATATCAAGGGAAAGGAGAATAAAGTTGTCGATGCACTTAGTAGAAGAGTGCATATCATGCATGCTACTGTTGTTAGTATGCATCAGTTAGAATTGAAGAGAATAATTTTAGAGGGTCTTGTTACAGACCAACATTACCTATAGGTAAAGGAAAACTTACAACAAGGACGTGTACAACAAAAAATAAAGGATTATGAGATAAAGGAAGACAGATTACTCATGCATAAAAATAGAATCTATGTTCCTAGTTCTAGATAACTGAGGAATTTGGTACTGAAGGAAATGCATGATGTTCCTTATGTTGGACATCCCGGTTACCTGAAAAAAATTACAGTAGTAAGAAGCCAGTTGTTTTGGCCGAGAATGAAGAAGGATGTTGCTGATTACATCACTCGATGTATGGAATGTCAGAAGGTGAAGGATGAGCATAGTCACCTAGTGGGTTTGCTGCAGCCATTTCCAATCCCAAAGAAGAAATGGGAAGTGATCACCATGGATTTCATCAAAGGATTACCCAGAATGAATAAGCAAC
>SNQJ01S0084523.1:31529-57884 GCA_010110895.2 Picea sitchensis | reverse complement strand
GTTCCATCAAACAGAGGGGGCTTAGAGGCTGAAGTCCCTTCATCACTTGTCATGTTTAAGCTTACAGATCTACCTTTAAATAAAAGGAACCCGCTCTGATACCAATTGTTGGAATTATTAATACAACTGAGAGGGGGGGTGAATCAGTTGTATGTGAGCTTAAATGATTTTAAGTCTGTTAAAATATTATTAATCTTTCTTCATGTGGTCATCAACAATGTACAACATATGGAAAGTAAAGGTAAAGAACAACAGTCACACATAAAGTATACACAGAGACGGATTTTTCACGAGGAAACCCATAAAGGGAGAAAACCTCTTCTTCTTCAAAATGATAGGCAGTCTTTTAAGTTCTGTACATCATCTATAATTGAGCACCAACTCAATATGAGGCTGCAACCTCTGTTTTACAAGTTGCAACTTGTTTGAGAGCACCAACTCTCTGGTTTATCTAGCACCCACTAGAAGGAAGCACCAACTCTCTGAATATTCCAGCACCAACTAGATGGAAGCACCAACTTCCTGAATGTTCTAGCACCAACTCGATGGAAGCACCAACTTCCTGAATGTTCCAGCACCAACTTCTTGTTACACAGGCTCCAACCTGTATAATAGAGAACACTTGTTCTCCCTAGCACCACCCTACCACCCTGGTATCTTTGGCTACAACCAGATGGAAGCTACAACTTCTTGTGTTCAAGCTCCCACTTGAATCTCTGAGGACAACAATCCTCCCAATCACCTCCCTTCCACCCTGATTTCTCTGGCTACAACCAGATGGAAGCTACAACTTCCTGTGTTCAAGCTCCCACTTGAACCTCTGAGGACAACAGTCCTCTTGAGCACCTCCCTTCAACCCTGAAATATAAATGGATAAATAAACATTCAACTTTACAGATAAATCAGTTCTTACCAATCTTTCTTTGTTCTATAAATCTGGTCTTCTGCACACTGTTCTGCTACTCTTCTCTTCCTCAGTCTATTCAGCAGGTATGCTCTGCATCAAATCGTACTCTCATTCTGCTCTTCTTCAACTTGTTCTGTTATTCTGCTCTGGATTTCATCTCACACTTCATATATACTCAATCTCCTCCTGCGCATCCTCTTCTTCTCTATTCTTATAGTTTCATTCTTTTTCACTTACATAACAACCAACCGGACATAGTCTGTTTCATCTTCTTTTATACACACGAACACGACGGTTCAACTTCCCAACTCCTTAGGAAAAATGACGACAACTATCTAAGCAACTGAAACGCCAACTGATTGACAATCATGAGTCCATTTCACTAACGGATTTGTAACTGAAAAGTTAATCTGTGAGAAAGAACAATAACCTTCCGATCACATTCAAGTTTTATCCGCACCGTTGGATGACCTTTATTATTCTTGCCTTTTTGAATCGGGTTTCGGCATTTCGGCATTCATGTGCCCAAGTGTCTCGACACTTCTTTTCGTGATCTCCGAAACTCTGAAATGGAGCTTATTTGGACTGACTCCTTCTCTTCCCGTGACCACAACCTTATGCATAAGGTGCTTTCGTGATTTCTCATATCGCAAATTCGTAATACAAGTTGCTTTGTTTATTTTGTCTCTCCATATTGCGATTCGTGAAACTCTGACATGGAGTTGAACCAATTTTCCAAATATGAACTTGTTTCAACGACTACGATTGGATCGCGATATCGCATATCGCTAAATCGGGATTCTTGTTGCATTTGTTTCTTTTCTTCTTGATATCGCGATTCGTGAAACTCCGATACAAGATATAATCAACAGTCTAGATTCATTCTCGATTCAGTGGGTGCGATTGAATCACGATATCGCATATCACGATTTTGGCATTCTTGTTGCCAAGTGTTCTTGTCACTTCAAAGTCCCGATCCCTGATACTCCATGAAGAAAATCAACGGTCCAGATCACTTCTTAACTTAACGGCTACGATTAAATCGCGAATTTGCATATCGCGATTTCGGGGTTCCTGTTGTATTGTTTATTTGACATCTCCAACACGCGATCCCCGAAAATCCGACATTGACTGGAATTAACGGTCCAGATCAAAGCTTGATTTGACGACTCAGATTTCATCGTGATTTTTCATATTGCGATTACGCCCTCTTCTCCTTGCACTTTAAAGACCGTGCAGGTTCTCCTCGATCCAACGGTGGTCGGACCCTGTGCTCGGATCTGACGGCTGAGATCTGTCTCCCTCTTCAATGATCAAAGATTCTTCTTCTCAAGAGATTCTTCTCAAACTCTTGCTCATTCGCTGCCTTCGATCATTCGCATTCTTCTCAAACTTTCGCTCATTCACTGCCTTCGATCATTCGCTGCCTTCGATCATTCACTGCTTTCGATCATTCACCTCTCTGAACTTATCTTCTGTTTGCTTGTCGATTACAACCTTGTTTTTCTCATGTCATCTTCACTGTTTCCATCAATGACAAGCATTCGTTTTTTGTTAACTGTCTGTTAAATATTTTCCAACATGAAGATGCTACCTGGGAGCTTGAATATGCCATGCGGGCAGGGTACCCACATCTTTTTGAATAAATTTGAGATTTTGATCTCTATTTTGTATATGCACTAAGGACAATGCCAAAATAAGGGGGAGGGGATGTAGCACCCCAGGGTTTGAACCCCCATTTTAAATAATGTATTGTTACAATGTTGAGAGGCTTGAGTGCCCAAACAATTATTAAAAGGCCAGTGTGCCCAAGACATGTAATATTTTTCTATCACTATTAATAATAAATACATTGTTGGTTGTTAGATGGACAAGGACTAGAGTTATAGGGGGCTATGATTCCACAAGAGAGGGGGCTTGAGGGGATAAGTGTTTAATCCTATTCTAATTACCCTTTTTTTCTAAGGGAGGGGATCATTTACGTGAGCTTCTTGGGGAAGGCTAGGAGGTTCTTGATTTCCCCATGAAGTTACTTAAACCCACCTCTAGTCCGATGTTGGGGTTCGATTGATGGCTTGTTCACTGATTTTCGATATGTTCACTCATTTACCTCATCCACTTTCATGCACCCCCTTACCCATTCATTGATCCATCCTCACCTGCGTCTCGGTTGGGAAAGGGAACCGAATTGCTGAAGAATTATCCACGAGATAGTTGGTTGTAAGGGTCGTTGGTGTGATCCAACCGTGACTGAGGCTTGCATGTCTAAGATGTGTTGGCCTGTGCCCTGTTTTTCTCACAACTGCGAGTCCTGAGAGTTACAACATTGATATTTTGGACCAACTGTGCTAGAGACCCAAAAATAAATGATAAGGACTACCCGAGGGACTATGTGGCAAAGAAGGGTGGAGGTCCATTCTCTTGGGTAGTACAGGCTGGGTAGAAGAGAGCTAGGTACTTTGGATTGTTGTGGGTATTGGGAAACCTGTGAGAGCTTGAGAGATGACTGGTTTGGGAACCCAAGTACATTCTAGAACCATCCTTGTCGATTCATAACCCTAACTCGGGGGTGACACTGCTATTGAGATTTGGAGAAATGGTGTCTACGATTGGGTGGAACGTCCTTGGTCTATAGCTAGTTGGTGTCATCTTTCATAAATATCAGTGCTCTCTGTTATGGTATCGTTTGCATGTATATGATTGTATTTCCATTGTATATTTAATTATTGTATAATTGAATCTTTAGACTATGCATCCTTGTTCATTTCTGTTGTCCATGTCGTTAAAGTCTTTTCTTTTATGCATCCTTAAATTTTAAAATGTATCGATAAGAGAAAGAAGTCCAAGGGTGGGCTTGAAGGTGGCATGCCCCAGTCTATAGGTGGTTGGGGATGCTATAGGATCAAATTTTAAGCATTGGTTTTTAGACCATAATTTTTCATGACTTTGCCTCAGCCTAATTAGCCCCAACTAGAAATTGGATTGGGAAACCATAGAATTATTCTACATCTATTATACAATCTTACAATAAAAACAACCCAAAGTTGAGAAGAGTTAGAGAGATCTTGGCAGACTCTTGTACAAGAAAATGAACGTGAAATCATTAGAAGACAAAGAAGAGATGAAAGACAAATTCAAAGAGCTCAAGCACAAAATAGAAATTGAAGTCGAATGGATATAAAGGGCCACTGACCAGAAGTAGAAGTAAGAAGTTGCAAGTTGAAGAACGTATTTTTGAAGAAAAGGAGAAATATCAAATAATTGGTGATAGAGAAGAAATACAAGAGGAAAGACACGAATAAAGAAAAAAAGAAATACACGAAGAAATAAATGAACCAAGGTATAGAATCCTGAGGAGAAGGGTAGGAGATTCTCCTCTAAACCTCTCGGGAGAACAAAATGAGCTTGCTATTCTTCCAAAGGGGGTATTGAAAAAATTCTCCGGGGATGGAGCGATTGATCCAAAAATACATGTAGATTTATTCTTGGATGTTTGTAATTTCCATATTATTGAAGATGATGATGTGATAGTAAGATTATTTATCCAAACTTTGATTGATCGATCTTATGAATGGTACACATCACTACTTGCAATATTGATTGGGTCATTTCAAGATCTTGAAATGATGTTTTTAAATATGTTTTCTCCTCCAGTTTCCTATCACATGCTTCTCATAGACTTTACTGATGCAGGAGCATCGCTTCATCTCATCACGCACTAGCTAATAAACATGCATGGTGCGCATTCAAGGAAGGAGAGACCTCATTCTCTTGTTTTTGTCTCGAGAATCTAAGGCGTGATCTGGGCATTAATTGAAGACAAGATGGAAGATCCAAATCATGCTTTCACACAAGATGGAGATAAGGTCACCATTAATAGGCTAACGGTGAAATGAATCTGCGTCCGATTTGGAGAAGAATTGCCATCATTGTAATTTGGCCTTTCGATAAGCATTAAGGATGGTGATTTGACACCATTAGTTAGCTTGCGATGGAAGCTCATTTGAGCCCCTCTTGTATAAATCTTTGTATTGTAAGCAAAGTAGAGGTTAGATAACTGTAGGTTAGATGGCAGTCGATCGAGCCTTACAGAAGGTTAAACGATAGGAGGTTGATGAGAGCCGAGACTCAGTTGTAGCTTGGACTCCACCATTGTAAATTGAAGTTCCACCATTAATAGAAAAAAATGACATTTTTTCTTGTTTTACATTTATGTTCAATGGATGTTGTGCTATGAATGTCTTTTACCTGCATATGAGTTGTAGATAGATGCTAGAAATCGTCTGTAGGGATAGAGATACAATTTCCTATCTGAGAGTGTGTTAAGTGAAGTCTGGAACTCTAGGTTAAGTGCAAGGAGTGAACGAAAGAGATGGAAAATTATATAAGACAATGTAAGGAGTGCGTATTTGAACTCAGTGGAGTCAGAAGAGAAGTTTCTAGGAGGTCACACCAGATTTCCTTACAGACTCAGAGAGAAATTTGAAGGTGGTTAAGTCCCTTGGAAATAAAGACTGGGTGGAGAGAAGCATGGTCCAGAGTTACTGAATACTCTAGAATACTCTGTCAGGAGGGCATCAAGCTTGCGTGAGCATACCTAGGAACTACACAGTTGAAGGTGTAGGAGAACCCCATAATTGCTGAACATTTTGGTGAAGGAAGGATTTGTAATAAGTGCATCAACAAAGGAAAGGAAATGCCTTAAAATTTCTAGGAGGCCGGGAGAGAAGTCGTTGAAGAACTGAGCCAAGTGAAAGGAGTGCACTTAAGGTGTTGAGAGCTCACCTTACAGGTTCAGGAAGTAGAGCGATAAACTTTCAGGAGGGCATGAGAAGCTCGCATTGGAACTAAGAACCTTGGAAGGTTTTCAAGTCGAGCAAAGTCATAGAAGGAAGTCTGTGTAGACCTATTGGCAATAGGTCGAAGTGGAAAGAAGGATGATCATGGGGAAAGAAAACATGCAGAAAGGGAAGAAACAACTGGAAGGAAATGCAACATGCGCGCATGCAAGAAAGCGTGCACAAGGAAAGCGACAACTGGAAGGAGGAATAACACACACACATGAGAGGAAGACCTAACGTCAATAGGGTTAGGGTTTTGGTAACATATTGTAATGGCTGAAGAGCCAAAAATGTATAAATACCGATACTGAGGTATTATGAAGGGTTCTTTTTTTTGAGGGATTTTGTAGTTATTCTGATTTAGTTAGTATTCAGGTTGGCATTTCCATTATTGTTCCATCATAGATATGTATGATTTGATGTGATATGTAATGGTTTTATGAGCTATTTTGCATAAGTTGTTGAGCTAGGGAAGAGAAGAGAAGGTAGATGTTGAGGATTAAATCATAGGATGAGGAGCCTGGTGCGATCTAGTTCACCTCATATAGATCTTACCCATGTGAGGAGAATTGTAAGCGCGTGGTGCTATAGATGCAGAACTATCATAATAAAAGAGACAAGAGCCAAATATTTGTGGACGTAGCCCAGGAGGGGGTGAACCATGGTAATATCTGTGTAATGTGATGAATGCATGCATATATTTATCTTCTTTCAGTAGTTAATTGTTTTTCTTAATGAATGAATGAGTTATTATATTGCTATGAAATATGGTTGCGTTGTTAAGGAAATAAGTTGTTGAAGGTAATGCATAGTATTGAATACATTAGATTGAAATCACAAGCTATAGTATATGGCTCTGAATACATATCTCACATCTCATACTCAATCATGGGTTGTAAACAACCGAGTCTTACAACCACCCATTAAAGCTATCTCGTTTGAGACTGCGCAGTGGATCCATGCACTGTGTTGCCTTCTAGTTTACCAGGAGGGTCGATAGTTTTAGTAGCTTTGCTGGAAACCTGAAAGACATGAACCCTGGGTCAATAGCTCAGAAAGTATAGAGGAAGAGTTAAAACCAACAAATGGTTCTGTTATCGTTGGTAGGAATAGAGGAGGATTGAGGAGATGGGATAAGTCGACGATTTGTCGGAGATAGATCAAGAAACAGTTAGGGAAGAGACCATTGAGCCATTAGAATGGAATGTTGAGACCGTGGAACCCCACAAAAGAAGAAATCGAAAGCTGGTTGAGAACCAAAGAGCTAGAGTTTGCACAGAAAGACAATAGAAACCCTAGAATAACACCTCACAAATATCTGGACAAATACGTGTTTACTGATTTTCACGAAGTCTTTTTCTGTGAATTTCCACATCTATTGCGGGAGTGGATACTAAGGTTGAAGGATAACCATGCAACAAACTGGGTTCGAAAGCTAGAGTGGAACCCAGTATAGATTGAGCAGTTACAACAGGTGAACAAAAAGTTCACCCGTGTAGTAGACTTTTGGCTTGATAGTATTGTGGCAGGTTTCATGGTAGAGTTTTCAGTTGACATAGGGAAGTCATACAATGCAGCGGAGAATGAATTTTTACACAGACCTCGAGGAAGGTACATTCAATCACTATATACTTCTATTAAGATACTTCTATATAACAAAGGTGTAATGACAATCGAATCAAACAACTAAACTTCCCTGCGTGCATGGGGGAAGGGGGGAAGCACTGATAGAGAGAGGAGAAATGGAAGGAGGTAAGGATAAGGGAAAGAAAGAGGAGGAACCCTTGGACCTGATCATGATGAACGAAGACCAGATCAAGTGGATCTTGGCGTCAATGGGAAGGATGCGAAGAGAAGTACCCTACCAATACAAGATGAATACCAAGAAGAGAGATGTAGCCGTGAGGGAAGGCTTGGTGAGTGATGAAGAAGAGGTAGTGGATCTCTGGGCTGTGGAGAAGATTGAGGAAACATTGCATGCAACATATGAGAGGAAGACAAGAGGTCCAAGAATTGGAGGAAAAGGCAACCATCCTATCCATATTAATGTCAGTGTGGAACCCATAAACCCATGTGCAACTAAGACACCAAAGAGAACACCACCATTTAGAAAACCGAAGTTTGAAGGAAGTCTGACAGCAGGAATTACATCTACACAAGGAGAAACAACTGGAGGACCCAGTTCAAGCATCACTAGTCAAGTATCTACACCGCGCGAAGGAGGTAGTATTTTAGTATTCAGAATGGAAGGAAACGACCTCACCATCAGGTTACTAGAATTTCAGGGAGAAACAGTAGAATACCCTGAGAAGCATTTGTTCATTTATGCAAAGATCTGGGAAGAAAAATAGATCACTGATGAAGATACCAAACTCACGCAGCTATCTATTACGCTAAGAGACCGCGCACTAGACTGGTACATGAGTCTAGACACAAACAGTGCCCCGAGGATGACAAGGACACTAGCCGAAATTAAGAAGTTACTGATAAATGAGTTCCAGAAGCCAAACTCAGAGGATCAGTACATGAATGAGATGATCGAAATAAGACAAAAACTAGGAGAGTCTGTATGGGAGATTGATCAAAGATTCAAGTGACTAAAGGGAAATTTAAAATACCTCATGAAAGACATGCAGAATCGGCACCTATTTGTCAATGCACTACTACCACACTTAAAATACCCTTTACGACAACAGAAATTTCAGACGCAAGCATAAGCTCTACAGGCAACCTTACAACTGGAAGAGAACCAATAATAGCAGACAGACCCAACTATCGAAGAATTGAAGGAGGATTTGAAGAATCTAATGTTTCAGCTGAACCAAAATAAGAACAAGGATAAACGAGAAGTTGTTTGGTGTACCACATGCAGGATGAAAGGACACCACAAGAACGAATGTCCAATGTTCGCGCGATATATGGCAGCAAAAATTCCAAATCCGTTACCACCGGGAGGACTATGGTGCAAAATATGAAAGAAACTGGGTCATGACCCTTATCATTGTACGATGATGCAGAAATACCAGATAGTCCCAAAGAGTTCATATTGCACCTTTTGCAAGTCGGTGGGCCACGACGATAAAGATTGCAGAACTATGGATCTGATGCGAGAAAGGACATCAGACGCATATAGAGTACAGGCAAAAATGATGATTGGGAAAGCACTGCCACAGTTTAATCAAGATCCAGCTCCATACAACACTGTGTAGTAGGAATATAATACTGCACAACAACCATACAATAACATGTAGCTGCAATACAACCTGACACAACCTCAGTACAATACCGCGTAGTATAATCAGGTGCCACAATATAATGCACCGAGAGGCAATCGAGTAGGCTACAGAGGAGGAGGACGAGATAGAGGAGGTTTCGAACGAGGTAGAGGACCAGTCACATGTCACAACTGTCAACAACCAGGACATTATGCAAGGGAATGTCCACTTCCACCAGCAACTTGTATGTATTGTCACGCATCAAACCATGATACCGAGGAATGTCCAACATTACTAGTAAATATTCAAGAAAAGATGTACCAAAACAACTAGAATGTTCAGTGGATTTCAGCCGAAGCAAGGGATGAAGGACGAAATATCAACATAGTCACTTGTGGAGGAGCTAAAACAGGAAATGACACAGTTCGACAGGAACCAGAACAAAATCAGTGGGTAAAGAAGAACATTGAACCAAAGAAGTAGTTCGACGCACAGAAGAAGAAGGAGATATTAAAGCAAGCTAGACAAGAATTTCAGAAGGAGGACATGGCGTCGACTTCAACTCTGCAGCATCACAAGGAAGCACCAGAATACGAAATGCCTCCATCATTGGATCATACCAACGGGATGAAACCCATGGGACAAGTAAGTACAATCAAAGGATTTTTGCAATCATGTGTAAAAGTATTAAGTGATCCATCATCTCTGAAAATATTGCAAAATATACTAGAAAGATGTAGCAGCAAGATGAAAGAAAATCTAGAACCAAAAACAGTGAATCACCTACACACAAGAAGAAGAACAAGTAGGGAACTTAGACTGAATGCTAACATTGGGGATTTCAACATGGGAGACATAATACTGGATCTAGGATCTAAAGTGAATGTATTACCAAAGAAGACATGGCAATGCATGGGAGAACCTACATTAGGATACTCACCTGTCCAATTGAAACTAGCAAACCAGCATAGAGTCCTACCAATCAATAGACTGAAAGGAGCGACAGTAGATCTTGATGGAGTGCGCACTAAGGTAGACTTTGAAGTCATTGAAATAGTAGATGACACAACACCATATCCAGCATTGCTTGGTCTATATTGGGCGTTTGAAAACCAGGATATAATCAATTTGAAGACCAGAAAAATGGCATTTGAGTCTGGTGAATATAGTGTCATCGTTCCATTAGACCCATCCAAAGGGGAGAGGTTTGTAGAACCTACTTACCTAGACCTAGAGGAAATCGACCAATTGTACAGAACAACTGCGCATGATGAGGATTACGTAAACCCAACTATAGACAGGGTACTCAGTTAGTAGAGCATTACTTCATGTGCAATAGACTCAAACAATGGGTTAGAGAAATGGTAGCAAAGGCTACACGAAGTATCCACGAGAATATGTGCACGAATAGACCGCGTAGTCAGATGAGGGGGCACCAAAATCATAGAACCACCCAGTTTCCACGAACTAAACGATTTGGAAACATTCTTGACACAATACGAAGATGCAGTGTTAGAGAACCAGATATTGTTATCACTTGACTTAGCACTTAAGGCCACATCTGCAAGATGGTGGGGTGCACACAAGGAGACAATAACAGATTGGTATAAATGTAAGTGGTTACTGCACATAAGGTTCGACGCATAACAGAAAGAAAAAAAAACAACAAAAGTATGAAGGATAAGGGACACCAAAGGAACACTTGGAGAAGTGCAAAACATTGTGGAAAATAACACCCCTAGAGGAATGGCCTAATTACTTCATACACACTCTAGAGGGCATACCAGTGAATTGGTATACAAACCAGGAATTGTGCAAGGGAACTGCGACCTGGACGACATTGCAACAAAACTTTTCAATCACTTTCTCATTTGAACATGAGAACCCCAACATAGATGCAGCCCTTAAACAAATCAAAGGAGTAATATTCATCAAAGAACCATAAGTATAATTGATCACAGAAGAACAACAATGGAACAAATAGACAGTCAAGGACCTATTGGCATGTTACCATGTACTAGAGGAAGTACCAAATGAAGACAATATGTGTGATATTTAGATCGAAGAAGTAGAAGGTGAAAGAGATGTGGAAGGCCCATGCATAGAATCCGAATTCATTTCCACATCGATCAAGATAAAGAAAGTTAACATCAAAACAATTGAGCAGCCCAAAATGGCCAGCATTGGAGATTACTGGGATGAGAAAACAGTGGAAAGCATCACATAATTGTTGCATGAATACAACGACTTGTTTCTTACAACATTTATAGAGATGAAGGGTATAGCCGGAGAGTTAGGAAAAATGAAGATACCACTTAGACCAGAAGTGAGACCTATTAGACAGTGACCCTACAGATTGAACCCTATACAAGAAGAAATTCAAAGCTGAGATCGACAGGATGCTCGAAGTCGACATCATAGAACCAGTCAAAGAGTCAGAATGGATAAGTCTGATGGTAGTAAAGAAAAAGAAACAAGGAGGGATCAGAATATGCGTCGACTTGAGGAAGTTGAATGATGCATTCCTACACAACCCATTCCCTACACTGTTCACGGATGAAGTGTTAGAGAACATGGGAGGACATGAAGCTTACTCATTAACTGATGGATTCTCAGGCTACCATCAGATTAAGATAGCATGGGAGGACAGATACAAGACCATGCTTGCGACATAATGGGGATCTTATCAGTATACAATCATGTCATTTGGACTGAAGAATGCACCAACAATATTATCCAGAGTGGTCATCGCATCATTTAAAGGATTCATCCATTAATTTCTGGAAATATACCTGGATGATTGGACAGTCTATAGTCTGTTGAAAAATCATGTCGAAGTTTTAAAGTTGATGTTAGAAAGATGTAGACAGTGTCAGATATCACTGAATATAAAGAAATGAATATTTGGAACATCGTTTGGGATACTATTAGGTCATATAGTATGCAAACAAGGTTTATTAGTATATCCTGCAAAGATCGCAATCATTGTTAACTTGTCAGCACCAAAAACAGCCTGTCAGCCAAGAACAATGTTAGGACACACAAGATACTATAGGAAATTCATCAAAGGATATGCGCAGATCACTGCACCTATAGAAAAATTTCTAAGGAAGGATACAAAGTTTCAGTGGAACGACGAGTGTCAACATGGTCTAGATACTTTGAAGGAAAATATGGTTACCATGCTGATATTAGTATTTCCAGACTGGGAGAATACATTCCATGTGGATGTTGATGCATCATCCATAGCACTTGGAGCTATCTTGGCGCAGCTGGGAGTGGGAGACTTGGATCACCCGATAGCATTTGCGAGAAGAAAGTTATCAAACTCAGAACAAAACTATAACACTACAGAGAGAGAAGGCCTAGCCAAGGTCTATGCACTGTAGAAGTTTAGACATTACTTATTGGGAAAACACTTTAAGATGTTCATAGAATACTCAGCCCTGAAATACCTAGTCAAAAATCTAGTGTTGGGGGGGAGAATCTATCAATGGTTACTTCTATTTCAATAATTTGACTTTGAAGTAATAGTTAAACCAGGAAAATTGAATGCAGGACTAGACTACCTATCAAGGGTCACAAATGGAGAAGAACCTACGAATCTCGAAGACAACTTTTCGGATGCACAACTATTCTCAGTACAGATTGTTGATGAATACTTCGCAGACATCATTCAGTACTTGAGTACAACTACTGCATCGCAAGAATATAACACCGCGTAGAAGAAAAACCTGGTAGTCCGCAAAGTCGACTATCAATTGATTGCAGGACATTTATATAAGATGGGCACAGATAGCATCTTGTGAGGATACATGTTAGAAAACGAAGGACCAAGAGTCTCAGCAGAAGCCCATGAGGGAATAGTAAGATGGAATTATGCTGGTAAAGATACCCTATAGAAGGTATTGTGCGCAGGATTATGGTGGCCAACGATTCACAGAGACTCAAAGGAGTATTTTCGAGGATGCAATGTCTGTCAAAGGGTAGGCAAACCCAACAGAAGGGACGAGATGCCATTACGACCACAAATAACATTACAAGCATTTGACAAGTGGGCAATAGACTTTGTGGGACCAATCAACCCACCCGTAAAAATAATAGGGGCTCAGTGCATTATCATCACGACATAATATTTAACAAGATGGGAAGAAGCTGCACCAGTAAAATATTACAGCGCAGAAACAACAATGCACTTTTTGTTTGAACACGTAATAACTATATTTGGGTGCCCAAGAGTTTTGATGAGTGACCAAGGAACACACTTCATAAAAAACACAATCCGCACGATGACTGAAGAATTTGAAGTCCATCATCAGAAGAGCACATTGTATCATCCATAGGCAAATGGAACAATGGAAGCCTTCAACAAAATTCTGGAGAACGCACTGACAAAAATCTATAACGTCAACAGAGACGAATGGGACCTCAAAGTACCAGCAGTATTATGGGCATACAGGACCACATGAAAAACCTTGACAGGGCACACACCATTTAAAATGGTTTATGTCCAAGAAGCAATGGTGCCATTAGAATTTTTAATACCAAGCTTGCACGTAGCAGCGATCACACAAATGACAGAATGAGGTGCAATATAGGAATGAATGAATCAGTTATTGACCATGGAGGAACACTGAATCTTGGCAGGATTCCACCAACAAGTTCAAAAAGCAAGAGAAAAAGGTTGGCACGATAGACACATAAAGAAGAAGGAATTCAAGGAAGGAGATCTAGTACTGATGTATGACAACAAATCATTTCAGCACCTGGGAAAGCTCAAAATGCATTGGTTAGGACCGTACGAGGTAAAATCTATCACAGATGGAGGAGTTGTACAGTTACGAGATTTATCAGGTGCATAACTCAGAGGAATGATCAACGAGAGCCGACTGAAACTGTACGAGGATAGTCAACCATCCACCGTGTAGTAAAAAAAATAAATCGAAAAATCGAAAAAAGAACAAAAAGGAAACAAAACCAAAGCGGGCGCAGTGCACCAGAGGTAGAAAGGCCACATGAATTTGGAAACACAAATTTGGTGAGGAGAAGGACAACGACTACATACAAAGGGAAACAAGTAGGAAAATGAAAGCCGACAAAAGCAGGAAAACGTGACAACACTAGGCGGAATTAAAGGATAGAAAGGACTGATGGGACACCACATTAATCGCGCCAACTAGAGATGACATAGTAGAAGTAATGGAAAGTACGAAACCACCAAAGATTCATTGAACCATCAATAAAGGTGCATTAAACCCAAAACGAAAGAAGCATCCTCGACAAGCTTCATGGGAAATCCATACAACACACGAACACGGGAGTCCATATTCTATTCACGAAGGTAGAGAAGACAGAGAACAACAGAGGCTAAATAAAACAAAGAGAGTTCATCGAGACCACAAATACCATCCGAGTCCAGCAGACATTTGAAATTCACTGCCATGGCATCGCCCAAGCAAGAAGAAATGAGCCAGACCACCAGAAGAACCAGAGTTCAAACTAGGTCATGAGGAGAGGGGCAAGAAGGTGAACATCAGTCACCGGAGATCATCAACATTGATGAAATCCCATCCCCAGAGACAATACCAGTACAACCCACACCAATACTGGAGGAAATTCAATAACCAGTAGCAAAGGTCATGAATGTAGATACACCAGTAGCGGCACAGGAGCCTCAGAACCAGGGAACATAAACCCTGAAGGAGACACAACTAAAGCATATAGACGCAACTTCGAAATTTAATGGCACAACACCAAATTAGACAACAACAGTAGAGCCAGATGAGTCTCAAACGACCATCTCAGACCACCTAGCAGGGGAGACCGTTGAAGATGTCTCGGCTTGGTCAGAATGGTATATGAAGGAGCAAAAGGAAGCCGCTGGAACTTCAAGCCAACCACCACTGCAACAGAAAAACAAAATACAGATACCAAGGTCACCTCGCAAGAAACCGACAACAAAAATTGTTCTACCACGCATACCAGTTGGGGTACAGGTAGGACCAAATCTGTTGGGCCATGTCGAGAAGCTCAAATATTCAGACCACGATGTAGCAGATGAAGCCAAGTTCCTGGAACTTGTGCATAAGGTCTTTATACAGATAAATCAATTTGGAGAATGGATTAATTAGCCATACCAGTGGGAAACGGGGCTGGAGAAAATGGGAATTTTAGGCATGTTGGACCTACCACATTTTGGCAGAGGCCAGTATGCAACAACATGTGTCAAGAATCTGTTAGCAGTCGCACATGGAGGGGACATATGGCTAGACAAACCCATCCCCATAACCGTTGAGCTTATTGCGCAAATAATAGGGTTACCAATTCGGGGTATGGATCTCACATTGTTTCTAGATGACCAAACCAAGGAGAAAGCGCTAGAAGAAGAGATGAAGAAGAATTATGGCACTGACAAAGGGACAAGAGGTATCATCATCAAACAAATCAACAATGCAGCCACACAATTGAGCGCGAAAATATTAGCTTGCAATTTGCTAAGAAAATTCCGCAGAGAGGAAGTACCAGCTGGAGTTGTTGAAGTTGCAGCCCAGTGCGCAGAAGGCACCTCAATGAGCTGGGCACCATACTTATTGAACTTGTTCCTCAAGTACTGCAAGGATGTACAAGACCTAGGCACAAAGTTCCACTACTCATGGTTGATCACACTAATAGCCTTCATGGGATGGGAAGAGCCAAGGTATGTAAATTTTTGTACCAGACCCAAACCAAACCAGGGAAAGAGGTATTCACTGCTAAAGGAGACGGTGAGTGCTATTCACAAGAGGATGAAGGGATCCATCTTAGAGGGGTACCTACATGACCTGCAAGAAGCTATCTCCAAGACGTGAAGAATCACACCAGAAGTTGTCGTGCGATATGCATACATCGCCAATTTCTAGGCCACACAACAAACAATGTGGATATAGGCAAGGCAAGATCTGACTAAACAATGGCTATAGATGCGCTATTGCATCACAGAGGGTGATATTGACATGGTCATTAGTGAATGGCTCGACGAATGGAGGATCCCATCCCTTACCCGGGAAGTGTTGGAAAGAACAATAGAGGAAGAGGCAGAGCAGGAAGAAACGCAACCTCCGTAAATCCAAGTGCCCAAGAGACCAAGAATGGGCCAAGGAAAGCCAACATAGACAAACGAAGGGCCAAATAAGATAGGGACCCAGAAGAGGAAGAAGTAGAATACACAGCTAACCAAGGAACAATAGAAACAGGTTGAGGGAGCGTAGGAGACCGCCTCAAATCCCAACACATAGGAACCTGGGGGAAGCAAGAGACCAACCACGCAGGCAAGAGGAATGCATAAGAAATCAAAGGCACAACAAACACCGCCATAATATACAATCAAAGATGATGATGGGGAAATGATCACTAGAATGGTCCAGGATTGTCTAGCCGAGGACTTCGACCATGTTGCATGCCATAGGGACAAGATCCAAGAGGAGTTGGCAGACATGAGGCAACTCATGAAGAAGATCGGGGAAGGACCAACAACAAGCAGTAGGGGAATCAACCCATCAACACTGCAGATAGAAGGAAGAGTGCAAGAACCGGAATGAGAGTCAGTTGAGGGGACAGTGCAGCCACATGTAACCTTCCATATCAACCCCAATATGCTACGCATGGACGAAATTGTGGGGTAGACACCCTTGAAAGAATTGAGCCCAATCCAACTTGTGTTGACAAGGATACCATAAGGGGCATTGCACAGGTTACAAGTGAGCGTAAACCACGAGGTACAGTCTCGTGCACACAGAGACTCGACCGAATTGAAGTAGGCAACAAAGAAGTGGGACACGTTGGAAATATTCTATGAGAAGGATAAAACTGAGACCGAGGAGGAAAGGGAGTGCATAAAAGGATTGGAGCAGAAAGTGGCAGGAACTTATGAGAATATTCCATAGGCCGCGTAGAGTAAGGAAATTGTAGCAGGAGAAAAGATTTGATCGGATTGCACAGGAAATTGATCAATACCAGAAGGAGATTGAGAATCTCCAAGAACATCTCATACCAACCACTCCACCAATAGTCAAGGAGCAAAGGAAACAAGAAGAAACAATGCAGTTGCAGAAAATAGAGCATCAGGTTAGCACAACAATTGACTTGTTTGATAAAGCAGCGCATCTTTGGACCAAGTTGGAGGATAATCCACAGGTCCAATGGTGAAACAAGGAAGAAGAAAGGATCAATGCAACGATCCAAGAGCTCAATCAAAAGCATAAGACAATACCAATCCCAGAACAAGTCAAAGGGACGTAGGATATGAAGAGATTGCAGGCATAGCTAATCACTACGCAAACCTAAAAACAAGAGAGTCAAGCTCAAATGGAACCACTACAGGAACGAGTAGAAGACGTCCTAGCACAGGCAGAGGAAGCTAAGACACAAATAGCACAGACCCAGGCAGAATGTATAGGATTGATCAACGATGAAGTGGCAGTCCAGGTAGTGGACACAATCAAGGAGAAGACCGTGCAGGCATTGACACAAGCAGCAGAGCTTAAGGAAAAGTTCCAGACGATCACCAAGGAGATCAAGGAAGCTCATAAGGATTAGGTGGCTCAGGACGGGCCACATGTCAGTGTTGGGGGTCTATTGGCAATAGGAAAAAGTGGAAAGAAGGGTGATCATGGGGAAATAAAGTGTGTATAAATGGAAGCAACAGTTGGAAGGAAATGCAGAATGCGTGCATGCAAGAAAGCGTGCACAAAGAAAGCAACAACTGGAAGGAGGAACAACACGTGCACATGAGAAGAAGACCTAACATCAGTAGAGTTAGGGTTTTGGTAACGTATTGTAATGGATGAAGAGCCAAAGATGTATAAATACCGATACTGAGGTATTATGAAGGGTTTTGTTTTTTGAGGGATTTTGTAGTTATTCCAATTTAGTTAGTATTCGGGTTGGATTTTGCATTATTGTTCCATAATAGATATGTATGAGTTGATGTGATATGTAACGGTTTTAAGAGCTATTTTTCATAAGTTGTTGAGCTAGAGAAGAGAAGAGAAGGTAGATCTTGAGGATTAGTTCGTAGGCTAAGGAGCCTGGTGCGATCTAGTTCGCCTCATATAGATCTTACCCATCTGAGGAGAATTGTAAGTGCACGACGCTATAGATGCAGAACTATCATAATAAAAGAGCCAAGAGCCAAATCTTTGTGGACGTAGCCTAAGAGGGGGTGAACCACGGTAATATATGTGTAATGTGATGAATGCATGCATATCTTTATCTTCTTTCAATAGTTAATTTTTGTTCTTAATGAATGAATGAGTTAGTATATTGCTATGAAATATGACTGCGTTGTTAAGGGAATAAGCCATTGAAGGTAATACATAGTCACAAATACAGTAGATTGCAATCACAAGTTATAGTATATGGCTATGAATACAGATCCCACATCTCATACTCAATCCTGGGCTGTAAACACCTGATTCTTAAATCCACCCATTAAAGCTATCTCGGGTGAGACTGTGCAGCACATCCGTGCGTTGTGTTTCCTTTTGGTTATCAGGAGGGTTGATAGTTTTAGAGACTTTGTTGGAAACCTGAAAGAAATGAACCCTGGGTTAATAACTCAGATCGTATAGAGGAAGAGTTAAAATCAACAAGAATTATGCAAGGAGTGCAGGAAGCCTTTGAGAACAACCTAAGTCTCGAAAGGCGAAATCACACAAAGTGTGCAAGGAAGTCAAGGATTTTTCGAAGTCTTGAAGACGTAGAAGTCACCCATTTTCAAGGAGGAGAGAGGTGGAAGAAGATCGAGAAGTTCAAGAGAAGGATCTTCGTAAGGTTTGCCGGGAGAAAACAAAGGATCTTCACGAAGTCACGAAGGGTGATTTCAATCCAGACCATTGGATCTGGAAGGGCATGTGGAAAAGGATCAGCACATCACTGGTTCGTAAGTCAGAAGGAGAAGAGTCGAGGGGAGACAGGACTCATGAAGTCCAAACTCATGATTCGATCACAACCGTTGATCGCGGGAAGAACGAGGACCATAGATCTGGTCCCGAAGCATTCGTTGATTTGGAAATTGGGGAAACGGAGAAAGAAGATCAAAAAAGTCCCAAAGAGAGGGGTCGTGAAGGGAATTGACCCACGGTCATAGTCCATGGTCACACCAAAGAAGGATCTTAGCATCGGAAGCTAAGGTCATCGAAGTAAGAACTAAAAACGTCGAGGAGAGGGTCCATAGACACTACATAGTGGATGCCGAGGAAGAGAAAAAGGGCCTGTTTCAAGTCAAATCAGTTCCAACCGGAACCCTATGAGTCATTCGACTCAGCGACTTGAACGATCCTAGACCAGGAGGTCATGCCAGCCCGAAGGAGGAGAGGGGGACTGTCACTAAGAGTGGTATTAGAGCCAGGTTTCTCTCAGGCGGAGAGAAAAGGATACAAAGATAGTCTGATACCAAGAGTGGTATCAAAGCTCGTTTTCTCTCACACAGAGAGAAGGGGAAATGAAAGAGATAGAGCTTGATTTCTCTTAGGCAGAGGGAAAGAAGTAAAGGAGCTGGTGCAGAATTGACTTCTATAAGCCAGAGAAACAGGGTGCGATGCTTTGCTGGAGTTGTTGCAAGGTGTGCAGCAGATGGTAAGAATTTGGGTGAACAACAGACATGGTGAGATGACCATCGACGGTCATAATCATGGTTGAGGAGCAGTCCAGTCACAAAAGAGCTAGGCGGAGATGGACAGGGAGCTCAGTGAAATTTGAGCACAGATGGAGGAGCTAGCATTCAAGATGAAGCAAGCATTAAAGGTACACTGGAGGTATGAATGGCCTTTGAAGAGGACAACCAGATGGCCTATTTAGAAGTTGTTGGCAAAAAGGCAACAACATATGCTATGAAGGTGGCTGAGGCATGTTGAAAACCTTGGTCATGAGGGAAAGAGATCTGGAAAGAGTCTCATAGATTGTCAGGTGGGCAATGAGAGTGGATCAATGGATCTCGTAAAATGCCAGGTGGGAAAAAGAGACATCCCATATTTCCATATGGGAAAGAGAGAAGAGGTGAGCTCAGCGGAGAGTTCATTGATAGACGAGGAGGTGAAAGAGAAACCTTACTCGGATGAAGATTCACGCAGAACTGTAAATCGCGTGAATGAATATGATGAGAAGTTACAAACTTCCGTCATAGAGAAGGAGGATTAGAGGGACGTTTTGATCATTGGGGGAGTCGAGATATTCCTACCAAGCGTTCGAGGAGAGGCTAACGCAGATGTTGCAGAGGCGATAGGGAGACAGCAAGCAGAGACTATCATGGAGGAAACAGAATAGATACTGATGTCTGTCCCAACAGAAGGAAAACACCCAATTGAGTTATTCACTTAGTGGGAATTGGAGTTAAGGGCACTGGAGGATTGGTTGGAGAATCCATAACCAAAAGGTGGTTGCCAGGAGATAGCCATGCCAAGGGAGATACACTAACATGATTTGCAGTTGGGGGAAGCTGAAACAAAACCAGCTGAAGAACCAACAAGGATCAATCTGTCAGGGGAAGCAGCTGAATGAAAATTCAGTATAGAGACTGTAGAAGTGGAGAATACAACAAAGTGGAAAGCTAAGGCCACAAAGGATACAAATTTCTTGGGAAGTCAGTGTGATTTGCCCATTAACGAGAACCGAGTGTAGTGAGACAGTCTGCAACAAAAGAACCAACCAATGAAGAAGCTGGATGAGGTGATCGAGGGGATAAGAAAGTTAATGTTGGAGTCAGCAAAAGAATCAGTCAGCAAGAGGAAGCTGGATGAAGGGAAACTTGCACGAGCAGTGGGGATGACACAGGAGCAAAAGAAATGGAGCAAAGGACCAAAGAGACAACTTCAAGAGAAATTTTGGGATCCAAGTGGATTTCAACCACTCCAGAGAGCTCATGAGAAGGATCTCATGAATTTTTATGGAGTATGATGCAGGATCATAGCTTCATCTTAGCACACACAATCTAATAAACACACATGGTGCACATTCAAGGAAGGAGATATGTCGTTCTTTCGTTTTTGCCTTGAGAATCCAAGGCGTGATCTAGGAATTAATTGAAGACAAGCTGGAAGATCCAAATCATTCTTTCACACAAGTTGGAGATAAGGTCGCCATTAATAGGTTGACGGAGAAATGAATCTGCGTCTGATTTGGAACAGAATTTCCATCATTGTAATTTGGCCTTTCAATAAGCATTAGGGATGGTGATTTGACACCATTAGTTAGCTTGCGAGGGAATCTCATTTGAGCCCCTCTTGTATAAATCTTTGTATTGTAAGAAAAGAAGAGGTTAGATGACTATAGTTTAGATAACTGTAGGTTAGGTGGCATTCGATTGAGCCTTACAGAAGGTTAGACGATAGGAGGTTGATGAGAGTCGAGACTCAATTACATCTCAGACTCCACCATTGTAAATTGATGTTCCACCATTAATAGAAAAAAATGATGTTTTTTTCCTGTTTTACATTTCTGTTCAATGGATGTTGTGATATGAATCTCTTTTACATGCATATGAGTTGTATATGTATGATAGAAATCATCTGCAGGGATAGAGATATAGTTTCCTATCCGAAAGTGTGTTAAGTGAAGTTTGGAACTCTAGGCTAAGTGCAAGGAGTGCACGACAGAGATGGAAAACTCTGTAAGACAACACAAGGAGTGTGTATCTGAACTTAGTGGAGTCATAAGAGAAGTTTCCAAGAGGGCACACCGGATTTCCTTACAGACTCATGGAGAAATTTCAAGGTGGTTAAGTCCCTTGGAAATAAAGACTGGGTGGAGAGAAGCACGGTCCAGAGTTACTGAATACTCTGGAATACTCTGCCAGGAGGGCATCGAGCTTGCACGAGCATACCCGGGAACTACACAGTTGAAGGTGTAGGAGAACCCCATAATTGTTGAACATTATAGTGAAGGAAGGCTCTTCAAGAAGTGCATCGACAAAGGAAAGGAAATACCTTAAAATTTCCAGGAGGTCGGGAGAGAAGTCATCAAAGAACTGAGCCAAGTGCAAGGAGTGCACCTAAGGTGTTGAGAGCTCACTTTATAGGTTCATGAAGTAGAGTGATAAATTTCCAGGAGGGAATGAGAATTCATAGAGGAACTGGGAACCTTGGAAGGTTTTCAAGCCGAGAAAAGTCACAGAAGAAAGTATGTGCAGAACTCTGCAAGAAGTGTAGGAAGCCTTCGAGAACAGCCTAAGTCTCGAAAGGTGAAATCACACTAAGTGTGCAAGGAAGCCAAGGATTTTCCGAAGTCCTGAATATGGAGAAGTCACCCATTGTCAAGGAGGATATAGGTGGTAGAAGATCGAGAAGTTCAGGAGAAGGAGCTTCGTAAGGTTTGTCGGGAGCAAACAAAGGATCTTCGCGAAGTTGCGAAGGGAGATTTCAATCCAGACCATTGGATCTGGAAGGGCACATGGAAAAGGATCAATGCATCACTAGTTTGTAATTCAAAAGGAGAATATTTGAGTGGAGACAGGACTCGCAAAGTTCGAACTCGTGATTCGATCACAATCGTTGATCGCGGGAAGAACGAGGACTGTAGATCTGGTCCTGAATCATTCGTCGATTTGGAAATTGAGGAAATGGAGAAATCAGATTGTGAAAGTCCCAACGCGTGGGGTTGCGAAGGGAATTGAACTATGGTCACATTCCGTGGGTGGTCACCAAATAAGGATCTTAGCATCATAAGCTAAGGTCATCAGCGTAAGAGCTGAAAACACTAAGGAGAGGGTCCACAGGAACTACATAGTGGGTGTCGAGGAAGAGAAAAAGGGCTTGTGTCAAGTCAAATCAGTTCCAAATGGAACCCTACGAGTCATTTGATTCAGCGAATTGAACGTTCCTAGACCAGGAGGTTGTGCCAGCCCAAAGGAGGAGAGGGGTTTGTCACCATTTACTCAAATTTGTCTGAGGAAAAATGAAAGAATTCAAAATTTTAATTTGAGATTCAATAAGACATTGAAAAAAATACCAGAAGAAAAAAGGCCAAATGCTTAGGTAATACTCGGTTGTTATAAGAATGTTAAGCCTACCAATGTAAATTTTGATATTAGAGCCTCTGAAATTGAAAGCTTAGATGAAGCAATGGGAAAGGCCATAGAGATGGAAGAATTTATGTTTGAAACAAGAGCCGACCTTGGCATTATTCTTGGAAAAGTATGAAGAAAAATAGATGATTTGGCCATTTATGATCAGGGGGTATCAAGTTCAAAAAAGAATGATAATAAAAAAACATGCCATCTCATAAATCAAGGAGCTAGAGGGTTTTCTTCAAAGGAACTATACCAAATGTAAAAATTGACCCTGTTGCAGCACAAGAAACAAAGCAAAAGATGGAGATTTCCCAAATGAACATAACTATTAGGAAGATGCGGAATGAAATGATTAGATTGAGAAGAAATGAAAACTTCATGCCTGATTCAAGGATGTTAGTTCTAGAACAAAGAAAAAATCTTTCTCAAGAACATAGGACAAGAATCGAGAATACTAATGATCAGCAGGGATAAAGAATCCCTAGGGGACCTAATCCCAATGCAGTAATACTTGAAGAAGCTTATGATCAACAAACTATTGAACAAGAGGCCGACTATATTTAAGAATAAATTCTTGAATCTGTAGAGATGTATGGATGCGAGACATCCATGTACATATTTGAAGAAGATGAAGTAAATACTAGCTTGCAAGACAAATTTTTCCAAACACAGGGACAATCAAATAAATCTAAAACAAAGGAAAATGTAGAAAAAGAAAAGGAAAACAAAGAAAAAGAAAATGAAAAAGAGAAGAATAAATCAAGTGAACAATGAAGAGTGGTAAATACCCCTCAGATGATGTATAATGTGGTCGATGATCTCAATAAATTGAGAATCACTTTACCCTTCATAGAAGTGGAAAAAATCCCGCAACAGAGGGAAAACATTCTCAAACTTTTAGATGAGCCAGGTGGAATAATTGAAGCTATTAATGAAAATAAAAAGCATAATCAAACCATATCATTTGTTAAGTTGAGAGGAAAAGTTTCACCCTTTTATATATGAATTGAAAACCATGATGTTGTACTCCATAATTGTTTGATAGATTTTGGAGCGACGAATAATATCATGCTTCTGGCAGTGATGGAAGAACTCGGTATGAGTTGTACCAAATATTATGAAATAGGAGAAAGTATTTATGCAATCAATTCCAGAAAGGTACTAGCCTATGTAGAAATCAAGGATTTTTATGATTGGATTATTGTTTCCCCCCATATGATGACTGTTTTCACTATCATTGTGGTTGATCTTCCCCCAACATATGGAGTAGTCATGGGAAGATATTGGTCTTCGATGATCGGTGGCTACATACTGAATGATGGTAGTTGCATGATGTTTCCAAACAAATATGGGACAATGTTGAAAGTTCATCATGAGCCCAGAAAAACATTTTCATTCAAAAAGAAATATAATGAAATGATACAGGATTATATAGATGCAGACACTGGAAATTTTGATATACTTGATTTGGAGCAGTCAGAAAGTTTGAAACAAGAAGATAATTCTTTCACTATATATTGGAGAATTTCATTTGATGGTGCATGTTCAACCTCATGGAGCGAGGTTGGAATTGTATTTAAAATTCGTGATAAATTTGTATATCCACATGCTATCAGATTGGAATTTCCATGTACCAACGACGAAGAAGAGTATGAAGAACTTATTCAAGGGATGATCCTAGAATTGGATATGAACATTTAACACTTGATTATAACTGGTGATTATGAGTTGGTTATAAATCAAGTCATTCAAAGATATAAGATCAAGAAGGAAAAATTCAAGTTATATGTCAAAAGAGTAAATGAATTGATGGAAGGTTTTTGTTCATTCAATATATCTTTTGTCCCCAGAGAGAAAAATCAAAAGGAGGATTCATTGGCACTTGTTGCTTCATTATATAATCCAGACGACATTCAAAGTAAAAGTTTATTTCAATTCAAAAGAATTTTCAGACCTTCGGTGCCCGACAATCAAGAATACCTTCAAGTATTTGAAAATGATGAAGAATTGAATGATTTCTTGGCAAATGAAAAGGATTATGAGTATAATGATAATATTATTGCCCATGTTCCAAAGGACTGTGTAAAATCAGAGTCTCTTTTTACAATAGATGATCAAGCAAATAATCTCAAAGAAGAAGTATCAACTTGAAAGGTGCAAGAAACAAATAAAATAAATATTGGAACATAGGATTCCCCAAAATATGTAAATCTTGGGATTGATTGTACAACATAAGAAATTGATCAGTATACTACCTTTTTCAAAGAATATTTTTATGTATTTGCGTGGAGTTATTATGATCTCAAAGCATATGACAAATCTATATTCCAACATATTATACCATTGAGAGAAGGGGAAAATCCTTTCAAGAAGATATTTAGAATGATGAATCCCAAGTTGAAGCCATTGGTAAAAGAAGAGTTGGGGAAACTAAAAGGTGTTGGAATTATATATCCCATTAGAAATCTAGATTGGCTCTCAAATCCAGTAGTGGTGATGAAAACTAATGGAGAAATTTGGATGTCTATTTATTTTAGAGATTTGAATAAATCAAGAATCAAAGACAAGTATCCTTTGTCTAACACATAATTCTTTCTTCAACAAGTTATTGGATCGACTTGTATGACCATGTTAGACGTTTTTTCAGGGTATAATCAAGTATTGGTGGTAGAGGAGGATAGACATAAGACTGATTTTATAACATAGTGGGAAACATATTCTTATGCTCACATTCCATTTGGTTTAAAGAATGTTAGAGATACTTTTGAAAGGGATCTGGACCATGTTAGAATATATAAGATGGTGTTCTCATTTTACCATTGACGATACCCTCGTCACCCAACCACAGGCCGAAGCCTCCCTTTGAGCACCTTAACCTTGACCTGAGAATTCCTCCGGAAGCAAACCCTAGGCTAGATAGCCAAACAAAGAGTAGTGCATCAATCCCCAAGGATAGCGCATCACAAAATACTGATCAGATGTTCCAAATCCTATCCAAGAGATATCCAAGCCAATACTAAAACTAGCTGCTGCTGCACCTTCACCTGCAACCCTCCTCCAAACCTGCGCACTAGACTGCAACTGCAGTGCGCACCAACTGGGAAACTGCAATTCTGAGATGCTGTCAAATGAGAACTGGTGCCCTGTATTTATAGTAATCCTTCCATCTTGCTGGGGCCGACTTCTCCTTTTGGGTATGTGTATGTTTAGTATATTATTATTAATTATGGCCGACTTCTTCTCTTGGAGGCTAATAGCCTAATATAAATTATCTTCTTGAGCCGACAAGGCTTCTAGGGTTATTAGCCAATTCATTAGGGTTTCTCTTGCTTCCCGGAGTCTTCTATTCTC
>SNQJ01S0084522.1:0-21118 GCA_010110895.2 Picea sitchensis | reverse complement strand
TTCCCCGTAGGGGTTTTACCACGTGAAAACATCGGTGTGTTGATCTTTGATCTAGTTATGTGAGTGGTTACTGAAGGTGTTCGTCCTCTGTTGGAATACCTGTGTTGTCGAACATAAAAAATATAAACAATCACACAAAACACAACAAAGAGGAATAGAGGTGGAAATGGTATTCATTATTTTTCATTCAATGGAGAAATGAATCTAAGTCTCAAGAATCTCCTCATGGGATTCTACATTTAAAGAAGAGAGCTCACAAGCGTTTTGAGTCATAAAGAAATCCAAACGTTTGAAGAACCTCTGATTTGGAACTACAACTGTATGTGTTGTCACAACCCAACATTATAAGCTTTGCCACCATCATCTAGTTTCTCTTATTAGCTATTGTGATGAGAGTTGTGAAATATATAGGTAAAAATATGAGTAGATTGGACTTATATCCATGTTGTTGATAACTTACATATTACTAGGAATATGCCTACAAATAATCTCATGCACATGATCCATAACATAATTTTATGAAAGTGAACTTCACGCAACTTTGGAGTAGAATCAAGTCGCCACAACCATTTGCACTAACATGGCGTCAGATTTTCTTTATTGGTCATTTCCATATTCATATATTTAGATTCCAATATTTTCACGCGAAAGTATTTATAGTGTCACAGTTACCCTGAAGCACTCTAATACAAACTACATATCATAACCCTTAGATTGTTTTTGAAATATTGTTGAAATTGAAAGACAAAAAACATAAGGGTTAATCTTTTTTTAGCAAAATAAATGAGAGCATGAATATCATAATGCTCATATTTCAGTGGATATTCATAGAGTATTTTCTTTAGCTAGTTAAGAGTAGTTCCTTTAGCTCGATATGGATGGATTATTACTAGTTAAAAACCAGATTAGTAGGCATTTAATTAGTATAAAATGATGCACATGGATGATTATTGATGTTTCTCATTCTAATTATTTTTTATATTCTACAAGGATGAAAGTCCACAAGACATAACACATTAGATGCCACAGGTTGAACCAAGTTTAAGTATTTTAGACTAATACCTTTCTCCTCCACAAGTGCATTGAAAGGATATTTTTTTATGATAGACATGCAATGCACTGCCACATCTACAAGCATCCTTGTACAGTACTATTAGAGCCCCCATCATGGTGTTGTGGTGCCACAACCTCCATTGCAACTATATTAGAGCGTCAATGCAACATTGCCAAAGTAGTTAGAGTAGTTTAGAGCCTCCAAAGTGGCCATTAAGAATTTTTTTGTTTAATGATTTTATAGCTATTATAATTAGAAAAAAAAAATCACATACTTAAGGGAATAACTTCAAATATCATATGATTCAACCAATGTAAAATTAGATTTTTCAAATTTTGTAATAGTAAGATACATTTACTTTTAAAAGTAAATTTAATTAGTTAAGAATTTAAACAAAACTTTGAATATGAAAATGGTTACAAAGATGAGATGAATTAATACAAGGTCAACTTAGTTTGCCCACTAAACTCTAGATTCTCTACATTTTTCATCACATCTAAATTATATAAAACCAGTATTACTAGTTCCTACGGCAGGACCATAGCTTTCAATTCATCATTGACCATCTACTTGTTTTCCTTTGACAACAAATATTTTTTGTGTTGTCCAATATTGTACATATACTTAACCAAACAATTTTTTTTTTATAATATTAAAATTACTTTTATCACACATATCATTCGCTAACCAATTCGATTTAATCTTACTTTATACGTATTCACTCTATTTTGATGTCTCCTTTATCTCCCAATCTCTCTTTTTTCCATCTACAGATCTCTTATCTCCTAATTTATTTTAGGAGTTTTCTCGTGTATATACCCCAACCAGGCTATCTTTATAACTGGCATAAACAGATTGTATATTGTGCATATATTCACAACCTATATCTACACTTCCTGGTAGACCATCTATGAACCAAGTTCAATTGTTGCCTTCACCCTCTTCCACATGTTGTAATCTCTTTAACAATCATCTGAACCACTAATTCATTCAATGTCGGGTACCATTAGGCGGGTGGGGGTGGAGTTGGATACATGCATAGTGAATGCAAATTTGGAGAGCTTAACCACTCCAATGGCATATACATGTATACCATGTGAAGAGGATTACTCATCTTTTTCACATGAGTCTAGTTTTGGCCATTTTTAAAGCACTAAGTGCATTGCAAGCATTTTGATTGTAAATTCATGATCATGGAAATTATATGTTTTGATTGGAAATTCTTAGACACAGTTATGATATAAATTAAAGTTTTAGTCCCAAGTGTTTTTAAATTCAATTATCATCGTGGTTATCAAATTTATCACATACCATTGATTGATATCTTTATTAGTTATTAAATTTTTCATTTATGAGTAACTCCAATAATGGATAGTTTTTCGTTTTCCTTGTATATGTCTTAGTTCATCAAAATCTATTTTAGAAAATATCCAATAAATGGGCATAAATTCACTTTGAAATGAGTGATTATGTTGTAGATTATGTGATAAATAGAGAAAGTACGCATATGAAAAAATTACAATTACAAAATTCAAATGCATTAGAAAAAATAAATAATTACAAAATCTATACAAAACAGACTAAGTCACCATGAATATTAATAAAATAAAATTCACCTAAAGTCACATCAATATTGTATAAAACTTTGAGTCATTATCTAATTGTGACAAAGAATCAATGAATTAATATATGGATGATCACTAAAATTCTTCACTACATACTAATAGGTTAACCTTTGTAACTATTAAGTTTATTAATTATGTTTGATAATCTTCTTTTAGGTGACATAAGAAAAACCAGCAACTTAAAAGTTCATTAATTTTATCTTTCTTTTGCATAATTATTACAATTTTCAAAAATAATTTAACATACAAAATTCTAATTTCAAAGTTAATGTTAAGCTGGCACCTATATAAATATTGTACTGTCTTATATTATAACAAGAGGATGCTATCATTTATTGGTTTAGTATAATTTTTATTGCTATTATAAATATATTTTAATTAATTTTAATTAATTTTAATAAGTAATGCTCTACTACTTTATCTACAATACTAGTTTTAAGAACATAGACAAATGCTATTTTAATATAGGTATAACCATCTTCAAAATGCTGACATGCTAGTAGTGAGCATGGATAAAGAAACTCTTGAAAAGCGAGACCACCTCCCCTAGACATCTCTTGCTATATCTGCAAATATGGGCATTTGTAAGTGCTAATCCTAGACTCTTTGCATGCCCACATTTCCAGCAGAATCTAAAATAAGAGGTGGAAATGGAAATGGCAGCAAACGTTGCCACAAAGAACGGGAGGAAGCATGGCGACATTTCTAGTGGAATCGACCATGGGAAATAGAAACAGGAGCAAACATTTCTGCAAAGAAATCGTGTTCTAAAAACGAGATCCGTTGTGAACTGTTAATTTGATGGACCAATATGAAAAATATTCCTCATTAAATAAATTTTTTTCATCCATTCCAAAGTTCTGATTTAAAAAATACATTAGTGTGATACCCAGTTTCCAATAAGAGAGGCGTATCGATGTAAATATATAATTGGAAATCTAAATTTTAAAATTATATAAAAAAATCATCAAATACACCCTCCGGACACTAAGTCAAAGATACCCTTGGAGTTGACTGGCGTCATCAAATATAAATATCTATATGATAATGAAACATTGGTTGCCCAATATGTGCCCTCACCAGATGCAGTATATATCGCATGGATGTCCTTTTGTGAAGGGCTTTTTAAGGTATTTCTAATCAATTCCACATATATTTGAAATATTAAAGTGACACGTGGTTCTTTACTCTGAATTTGTGGTGTATATAAAATTCTAAAGAAGCAATCTCTCACTTTTTGGAATATTGAACTTTTTTAACATTGACATGAAAACAATATCTGCAATATTGAATAAAGATTTAATAACAGATTTCTTATCCTAAACTTGTAGAATTTTAATGAAAAAACTCATCACTTTAATGTTCACCACAATTTTTTCTTCATTAGTCTATTTGCTAATAGTATTTAGGCTCTAGGCCATTACAACATATTCATTATGAATTTTATTTATGTTATTTATGGGAATTGAATACGGGTGGGGATGATATCAATCATTTATCACAACCATCAAAACTAAATCCAATTGTCATAGTACATTAGTCATATATTCATGTTTATTGTAATTCTTTCCGCTTGGTTCCATTGTGTTAGATAATCATTTAATTAGAACAACATAACACTAGAAAATGATTAAATCACAATATCATAGAATCGTGCTTACAATACATGCATAAAAAAAAGAAGAAAATATTATTGAGGTAGTTGCACAAAAAAAATGCATTCACCAGTGATCAACCTTGATCTTCATAACAATACATAGCCTCATAGAACAAACAATTGGATGCTCCTCATTGAACTCTTACACCAATTTATTTTGGAAAACAACTCATGCATTTTGCATGGATTATTTAGTCAAACAATCTATATCTAAACACTAACCGACAAAAAAGAAAACTGCAAATAGATTGCATCATGTCAGTTGATTAACACGACTACATAATCATGCATCAATTACCAATATACTCCCCCTTTTATACTGAGAGGGCTCACAATTTGATCTCGAAGTTTCAAAAAATGGACTTTGGCAACTGCCTTAGTGAAAATGTATCCAAGTTGTTCTTGAGTTTTTATATACCTTAGTTCTACTTCCTTTTTTGCACCAAATCTCGAATGGAATGATACTTTAAATCAAAGTGTTTTGTCCTGCTATTCTTGGCCAATCTGATGGCACTAGTGTTATCACAAAAGATCATTGTAGGATGAATTTGTTTCTTTCCAATTTCTTCTAGAACTTTTCTTAGCCATAATTCTTGTGTACCTGTTGAGGTCATTGCAACATACTTTGCTTTTGTGGATGAAAGTTCAACTATAATTTTTTTCTTTGAGCTCCAGGTAATAAACCTGAACCAAAAGAGAAACAATTACCAGATGTAGACTTACGGCCATCCAAACTACCTCCTCAATCAAAATCATTAAAGCTGACAAGATTAAGCCTTTTAGAAGTTTATTAATGAATACCAAAATTTAGACTTCCTTTCACATACCTCAAAATCCTCTTTGTTTCCTTCATATGTATTTCAGATGGCTCTGTCATGTATCTTGAAACAAGAGAAACTTAATAAGAAATTTCAAGTCTTGTGTGCATTAGAAACATCAAGCTTCCAATGATACTTTTGTATGTTTCCTAATCAATTATTTCAACACCATCATTTCTACACAACACAATTCCATGAGCAGTTGGAGTGGAGGCTGGTTTACAATATAGCATATCAAATTTCTTCAACATATTTTTTGCATACTTTGTTTGACAAATGAAAATTCCATCCTCATTTTCATAGACCTCCTTAACCAAAAAATATTACATGAGACCCAAATATTTCATCTTAAATTCATTCATCATAGCAATTTTTAATTCATCCTTCATCTTAGAACTACTAACCATCTATAATAAGTCATCAACTTACAGACTTACAATACAAATATCATTAGCTTCTTGTTTGTAGTAAAGTGTAGGTTCACTTTTACTTCTATTGAAGCCATTCTCTGAAATATCCATTAATCCCAGCATACCATGTTCTTGGTGCTTCCTTGAGGCCATATAAGAATCCTTCTTCTTGTATACTTGATGTTTCTTTTCTCCCTTTCACTTCCAAAACCTTGTGGACGTTCCTGAGAGCCTTCTTTTCTAAGTACATTCAAAGGCACTTTTCATATCCCTGCTAGGTGAATGCTCCATTTATTTTGAGATGCTAATTAAATCATCATTCTAACAGTCTATTGTCTTGCTATTGGTGCAAGTGTTTCTTCATAATCAATTCCATACCTCTGTGTGAAGCATTTAGCAACTAATCTTGCCTTGTGTATTTCAACACTCCATATCATGCATACTTAGTCTTGTAGAACCATTTGGGTACTTCAAATCTTTTCTGCAGTCGTTTGGAGTTAAGTGAGCTCCCAAGTATCATTCCTGTGAACAGAATCTATCTCTTCTTGCATTGTTTGCACCCAAACCTCATTAGTACACACATCTTAAAAAACATGATGGTTCAAAAACAACCTTGGAAAGTAAACCAAAATTTATTGTCTCACCTATTGGATTTTCTTTCTAGACTTTTTACTCCTTTGATAAATGCCACTTAATATTCTTACCTTCCTTATTTGGGCAGATTTGAAGCTGGGCTTGCACTTGGAATTTGGAGGGGAATAGGATGAAGGGGCTACTTGGTGGATTTGTAGTACTTGGAACTGAAATATTAGTGGGCTGTTCATTATCAATATCATCAATAATATTCTTATCCAAAACAGATTTAGAGATATCATCATGGCCTTTTTTATGACCATAAAGTCCCCATTCATCAAAAATCACATCTCTTGACACAACAAAGCTATTAGTGAGGGGATTATACAACTTGTAAGATTTACTTTGTTCACTATATCCACCAAAAATGCATGACTTACTTTTTTGATCTAACTTTTGTCTCTTTTGATCAACTACATGGGCATAGGCTACACAACCAAAGACTTTGAAATGATTAAAAATAGGAGTTTTTTTATACTAGGATTCATATGGGTTTATCATATCAAGTGCACTTGTGGGGAGTCGATTGAGAATATATATATAGATGTAGCAATTGCATCACCCCGAAAAGAATTGCTTAATCACTTGGTTTGTAACATACTTCTTCCCATTTCCACCATTTTACTGGGTTTTCTCTTTTCTCCATTTTTTGGGTGTGTAGCGGAGTGGTGAGTTTTCTTTTGATGCCATTCTTATCGCAATAATTCTAAAAAGATTTTGAACAAAATTCTCCTCTACAATCAGTCCTTAAAGCGCGTTTGCAACCTCTTTCATTGTCCACAAAGGAAACAACCTCTTGAATGTATCAAGACTTCATCCTTAGTCTTCAAAAATAAACCCATCCCCTTTAAGTGAGTAATCATCAATAAAAGTAATAAAATGTGATGACTTACCCAAACTCTTTGTCTACATGGGACCACAAATGTCCTAAATGAACTAATTGAAGTGGATAATGGACCCTCCATGGATTTCCTTTTGAAAATTTCTCATGTTTTTCTTTATCACATCCTTCACAAATATCCTTCTATTATTGAACCTTAGGAAAACCATAAACTAATTCTTTTTGATGTTAGAATATTCAAATTATGAAAATTCAAATGTCCATACATGAGATGCCACAACCAACTTTTTCCTCATATGCCATATTGGAAAAATGATTGTTATGTTCTCAAAACATCCAGAAGTAGGGGAACGAAAATGTACATGATGCTTTTGACATAGGAGACACCAAGTACGCTAACCACCCTAGCCTTTCGATTCTTATCATACGGTTTGGCGCATTTTTATTTTTCAAATTTTTCTCACACAATTGACCAACACTCAATAAATTGTGCTTTAATTGTGGAGTGTAATAATGTCTTTAACACTTTTCATTCCTTCTTTAGTAGGGACTTCCATAGTTCCTTTTGCAACAACCTTGCAACAAACTCTCATTCATTGTAGAAAATATCTCCTTATTTCCTGACATGTGGTTTAAAACACCCTAGATCTAAATACCAAATATCTTTAATACCATTTCCAACTTTGTCATAAGATAAAAAATAAAAATAGAAATGTTTGGAGAGGCCTTATAACCTTTTTTAGCATAATTAACACCTTTGTTATTATTACCTTGTTTTAATCTACAATCCATTTCAAAGTGACCATACATTTTACAATAATAACACTAGATATTTTCTCTACCTCTTGAACCACCTTTTCATCTTCGATGATTTTGATTTTGACATCTACCTTGTCTTTGGTTTCTTTTGGTCCTAGTGTTGGAATCTTTATTCTTTGTAATTTGCAATTTTGGAAAAAAATTCATAAGCCACTTTCGCTGAGGAAGCAGTCTTGTCGATTTTTTCATGAGACATAAGATATCCAACTAGGTTATCAAACTGAAGGGTAGGCAAATCCTTGCTTTCTTCAATGATTATGGAAACAGCGACACTCAGTGTTAGGGCAAACACTTTTTTTCAATGCAAACTTCTCTTTTCTCCCAAATTTAAGCCAAGAGTAGTCATTTTATTGACTACATCTTTTACTCACACAATAATCACTTACATTTCATTTATCTTCAAATTTTCAAATTCTCTTTTCAATGTCTTGACAACTTTGACTTGATCAGTGCCTTGGTAAGATTCTTATAGAGTCTTCCAACATCTGTTGTTGTGTTTGCACCTGCAATTCTTGGAAAGAAGATTTTATCAAGAGCAATTTGAATCTGAAATAAAGAAGCTTGAGCAATCTTCTTTCTAGATTCATTCTTAGCTACTCTATCATTTGTAGTAAGGTGGTTAATGTTGGACTCTTGCCAGCTTGTTTCTACAATCTTCCCATAGATCTTTACGTATCAAAAGGTCATCATCCTTTGATGCTGGCAATAATCCATAATCCTTCCATTAGAATTATGGAATGGGCAGGTAGTGTTTGACATGATTATTCTAAAAATGGCAAAATGCCCCGATGCCAGGCTGAGAATCTATGTAGGGTTTATCTGGACTGATAATCATTCAATTAGAGATAGAATAACACTTTATAATAAATGATTAAATCAAAATATCCTTAGAATCTATACAAAATATGCATGAAAGAAGAAATTATGATTGAAATAGTTGAACAGAAAAAATGCATTTATCAATAATCAACCTTGATCTTCGTAACAATACATATCCTCATAGAGACAAACGAAGGTGGATTTGTTTCCTAATTGAGAAGCTTACAACAATTTTATTTTGAAAAAGGCAACTCAATGCATTTTACATTGCATTCCGTACCCCAGTCAAACAATCTATATTAAACACCTTAGACAAAAGCCAAAAAAATTGCATCATGTCTGCTCCGCGCCAATGCTTTTGCATCAATTATCAGCACCCATCAAATATCCTTCCTTTCTTGGAGAGAAAGCTCCAAGTAATATTATACTTGAATTTAATCTTATCAATTCCACTTCTAAAAGTTTGTGATCGCGTTTTTTTATGATATGTATCGACTATGTTAAATATTATTTTGCGGTGATATTCATGACATGAGTTTGACGGTCCAGGTGTCAAAGTAGCTGATTATTTTGACATCATTGCGGGGACGAGCACTGGAGGACTTGTCACTGGGATGTTGACTACTCCAAATGACAAGAAACACCCATTGTTTGATGCAAAAGATATTACTCGTTTTTATTTGGAGAACTGTCCTTCCTTTTTTTCCACCACCGAAGAAGTTAGTGTGTTGCAATATTTTTATGGTTTTAATGTTTACAACATTAAATATTTACAACATTAATGTATCTGAGAAAAGCTTAAAATCAAATTAAATGAATTATTACAATGAGAGACATTTTGGATGGATTCACAGGACCGATTCTCACAGCTCAAGCGGGGCCCCAAATGTCGTGATTTCCTCCACAACTTCATAAGAAGATTATGTAGGAACAAGATCCGCATGGGATGCTATGTTGTTAAAATATCCATTACAACAACCAATAATCTTCTCATCTTCTAAGGTAATCTTTGTCTGATCCGAGTACTTTAATCTTGAAATCAATTCCATTTCCAGTTTAAGAAATATAGTATAACAAATCTCTTTACAGGCTCGGAAAGATGAGTTGAAAGATGTGTTACATGCGGGCTCGGAAAGATGAGTTGAAAGATGTATTTTTGTCTGATGTCTGCATTGGGACCTCAGCAGCTCCAACATATATTCCTGCTCATTTCTTCAAAACACAAGATTCCCGAGGCAAAACCAGAAGCTTCAATCGCATAGACGGCGGAGTTGCAGCTAACGATCCAGTAAGTCGTGCTAATCTATTTTCCCATCACTATCTCTTAGTTGGTAACTATGATTGAACTTTCAATTTTGAATGTCACTGCATAACAGTTTTGTCTTAGATGTTGTGCAATTAATTAGTTGTTGTCTAAATAATTTTGCAAACATTGCTTGCGATAAACCATGTGATGAAAGAAGCTATCCCTTGCAATCCAAATCCACCAGTGTGGAAACCAAGTATTGGTCTAGATTTAAAAGAGAACTACTCGAGCAAGTTTCTTGTTCTTTCTCTTGGAACAGGACAAAAAATAGTTGGTTACAAGGCTACGGAGGCTGTTAAATGGGGTTTATTTGGATGGTTAACCAAGGATGGTAAAGCCCCTTTAATTGATATTTTAATGCAATCAAGTGAAGATATGGTGAACATTCATGAATATTTCTTTTTCAAAGCCATTAACAATCATACGTATCTAAGAATCTAGGTCCTTTTTATTGCACCTTATATATATATAATTCAAGAATCCTTACATATCTAAGAATCCAGGTCCTTTTGTTGCACCACATATATATAATTCACTAATGGGTCCATATTGGATATGTCTAACAGACTACCTAATTGTGGTCAGGAACCAGAGTTAAGAGATAATAGAAGTCCATTGGATCTGTTAACGGAGGAGAATTGGATTGGCTTGAAAATGATAGGTAGTGCACTTTTAGACAAGCCTGTTTCGAATGTGAATATTGAGACTGGCCACTATGAGAAAGTTTCAGGACAAAACACGAGGACCAACAGGGATGCAATGACTAGGTGACTATAGTCTATAATTATTATTAAATATGTTGAATTCAATAAATCGGCAAAGAAAGCGTTGATCAGAGCTAGTTTGGCAGGTTTGTGAAGAAAAATGGAGAGTATCCATTTCATAGTATTCACACACACAGAAAATAGTTTGTATTGCTTAAGCACACAGATACATTATATGTGTATATAGTTGGAGTGAGATCCAACTAATTTTAATTTTGGAGATTATTCAACTAATTCTAATCTTGGAGATTTAGGTTGAGAGAATATCTCAACAGTCTCCTACAAAACTTCAAGCCAATCCCCAAACTTAGCATATAGCATTAATGTAAGAATTAAAGGGGGTGTTAGAGATAATGCTCACATTAACATTGTGTGCTAATTTTGGGGATTGGATTGAAGTTTTGTAGGAGAATGTTGAGATATTCTCTCAAGAGTCTCCTACAAAACTTCAAGTCAATCCCCAAACTTAGCACACAGCATTAATGTGAGCATTATCTCTAACACCCCCCTTTAGTGCTTACATTCAAAAAACTTACAATACTTAAATCATGATTACAAAATTTGGCATATGTCTTTGTCTCACTGGTCCTCATACACACTTACACCCATCTCTGAATTTCATAGACATGCTATTTTTCTCCCATGTCTTCGAGCTACCACTTCTACACTTCCCAAAGGACAATCTTGATACTGAACTATCATATGTATAAACTTCCATCTATATACAAGAATGATCTAGCATCACTAGTCACATTAGCATATAACAAACTTGGACATAATTAAATTGATGATTTGTTCTCATGCTATGGAGAACCACCAATTTAAAATTATGCTAATCCATTCTATAATTGGTTCTGCTTCAATAATTTTACAAATAAACAAAAAACACATTTACATTAATTAACATAATTACTATTGATCTGAAAATAGAAGGTTGACTTGTTATGCTATGCAAGCACCCTCTACTTCATTAAAATAAACTTTACAGGACCTTGCTTCATGTGTTAAAATATGCAAAGATAAAATTATGTGTTAAGTTCATGTATCTTCTGGTAAATGCTTATGTGTGAGGAATTGTTCTTTTAGATGGTTAAATATGTACTTAAAACAAATACACAGCAACACAACTTGCAGCAAATAAACCATCAAACTCACAATAAGAACAAGTTGATAAAGGAGTTCACCCCCCTCCGGGCTACATCTCCTTGAGCCCCCATCAATGGACTTGGCTCTCTGGGATTAATTTGTCAAAAGTTATTTTACAAGCTGCTTCTCAACTCCAATGGAAAAAAAGACTGTACCATTGAGATCAGAACACATAAAAACCCCAAAAAAGACTAATAGAACTCTGAAAACGGATCATGGCTCATCCGGGCATGACCTCTTCTACATGTGGCCATAAGATTCCCTGAGCTTCTCTTTGGCAAAAACACTTGTAAAAGTCCTCAAAAGACTCTGAAACCTGTCCCAATGTGTTCAGATAATAACAATTATCCAAAAATGAATATTCAATCACAGAAAACAAACATAGGCTCACCAAAACATGTCCTCAATCAATGAGGGCTTCAAGCTCCCTAGAGCTTGCTGAAACTTCAATGGTGAAAAACTTGTAGAATAAGTCTTCAAATGGCCTTTATAACAGTGCAAATGGATTTAGGACGTCCCAAAACCCCTAGATGGGATTTTACGGCACCTCAATCGGCCAAAAGATGAGGAAAATAGGCCTCCTGCCATTTTCCTCCTTCAAGCTTGTTGTCTCTGGTTCGCCAAAATGCACCCTGTGTGCTTGAACCAAGAACACGCTCCACATTCGTGTTTAAACCCAGCACACGCACGCAACCGAATAACTGTGCAAACTGTAGGACTGTTAGGGCGCCTCCAGCCCCTAACTCCCTAGCACCTGGGCACATAAAGGGTCAGATGACCTCACGCATAAACAAAAGGGCTGAGTCCTTTTAAAAACCAAGTCGTATGGGTAGGAACCATGGGACCGTGGCTAATTCCATTGTAAAAACCTGCGCGCACAACAAGTAATAACCGGTGGTCATATATATATATATATATATATTCATGCGACCGGGGTTGGGGCTAAGCCCCAGCCCGGACGCGCCCCATATAACATTTCATTGAAATTTAAATAGAATTTAAACCATCCTTTAAACAAGGACCACCGCATGGTGCGCCGGTTGGGCGGCCATTGCCAAATCGTTGCCTATTGTGGGAGGTCCCGGGTTCCATTCCCTCGGACTCCATAGGTTTTTACCGCCCAAACTTTAACATGGTTTTTAATTTAAATAAAATTTAAAACATGTATTGTTAAGACCCAATGGCATGGCGCGTTGGTTAATCGGACTTGCCCAAACTTTGGATGTAGGTGGAGGTTCACGGTTCGAGTCCGGTGAACAATACAAAATTTTAAACAACAAACCATTAGCCAATAAAGGGGTGCCACGTGGGAGCCCTTGACTGGGCCACGTGGCACCACACCATTTGCCGAAAATGATGCCACGTGTCACAACACGATTCGCCCAGATCTCAGCCAATCCAAAACTGTCACATCACCTCTGCCATGTCATCGTACGGTCTCCACGTCAACGTACAGTCATGCCACGTCAGCATCCGTACGGACTGTACGTACTGCACAGTC
This sequence comes from Picea sitchensis, assembly GCA_010110895.2. Lineage (NCBI taxonomy): Eukaryota > Viridiplantae > Streptophyta > Pinopsida > Pinales > Pinaceae > Picea > Picea sitchensis. The sequence goes on along the minus strand of SNQJ01S0084522.1, from coordinate 7,725 downwards.
AGCATCCGATTTTTTCCCTATTTGACGATCCGGACAGATCGCGATATCTCTCGCTCCCGACGTCTGTTTGAGACAAAACGAGTTGCGTTGAGTTTGTGATGACAAGGTCTACGTTCACGTTCGTTTTGAGGCAAATCCGATAAAGTTGATTTTTGAGCTAAAATTTGACCCCTGGTCCAGATTTTGATCAACTATACACTAATTACTATAGCTTCCCCTCTTATTGAAGTGAAATATAAGCTACTGCAATCAATCCTTCTGCTGCCTCTTGAGATAAAATAAAAAAGAACCCAATTTCTATACATCACAACAACAAACTCCATCACATGGCCCCTCTAGAGACAATCAAATAACAATTAGCTCAGAACTTGGTTCCAAAGAAATTTGATCTCATCTTTCCCACATAAGTATCAAGTATCACTTCCCATTGACATATCCTTTGCGTAAAATGAAATGATATAATCAGTGCGTGTAACTTTTCTAAATTTTCGAGCAGCGAGAAGAAATTTTCCATTTTCACCAATGGTTGAAATCAAACCCAAGTACAAATAAAAATCTGAGCACTCCAGACAACACTGGCGGTTTACACAATATCCTTGATAATTTCCCTCCACGTCCTTACACACTAACACAAGTCACAATGTTCCTTTGCGCAGAGTCTTGGAGATTTGGCAACTAGAAAACGGTGGATCCTTGCTTGGGCACGCAGACATGCAATAGTTGTTATATGTTGACTCGTTGACTCCAACAACAGTCCTCGCAACAACGATGTATTCACATGGGTGGCGAACGATCCTCAACTCATTGTAGTGGCTCCTTCGTCATGATATTACATACAGAAGATGACTGGTGTAACTCTCTTTTATTCTTTATGCAACGCCTCTCTTACACTCAGCAAAATTCAATTAGAAAATTAATATTCTCACACACAACAAATAAAAATAAAAATAAACAATCCACTCTTACACAAATTTATATTTACAAAGAATGGGTTTTAATAGCTATCACATCTTTTTGGGCACTTCCATGAGGGATTAAGCCCAACCAGCCTCTGATACCAAATAATAAAAATGGAGAGCATCCATTGCACAGTATTCATACATAGAAAATAGTTTATATTGCTCACTCACACAGATACATTACATGTATATATAGTTGGAGTGAGATCCAACTAATTTTAATCTTGTAAATTTAAGCTGAGAGAATATCTCAACAATCTCCTACAAAACTTCAAGCCAATCCCTAAAACATTATCCCTAACAGAAGAAAGCGTTGATCAGAGCTAGTTTGGCAGGTTTGCGAAGTTACTTTCAAATGAAAAAAAATCATGAATAACCGCTGCTCTTAATGGCGAGCACTTCGGTTCCTAAAGCTTTATAAAAGTTAGAGGTGGTGCACCTAATCGAATATGTAATGCTTGTTAAACGCTCTTTTTTATTACGGTTTTAATCAATTTGAAATAGGAAGGTAGGCCTCAACAAGAGTCCGAAAGCGTAAGTTGTAATTTGCTCAAAGATGATTTTAATATATCCCTACTTATATATAAAAACTTACTGTAATTTAAAAATTGAAAATTTTGTGATATGATATTTCATTAATTACATTTTAATTGATTTATGAAACCTTACTGTAATTTAAAAATCCAAATTTTGTGCATATTTCATTAATTACATTTTAATTGATTGGGAAAAATAATATTGTTTTTATGATATTAGTTATTTTTGAAATCTTATACTCTAAACTAATTAATCCATGTTTTAATTCTCATATGGAAATCAATGAACAATGTTTATCATTTTTTTTTATCATATCATTGTTCATTATCTTGTAATCATTTCACATGTATTTTCAAGTTTTCAAACATGTTTTCAAATTAAAAATTTTAAACTAATATTTTTTTTTCGTTAAAATAACTTGATATTTATCTTAAATTTGAAATATAACATATAATATAACAATGTTACATATATGATGTTATTATTCCCATTCCTTTATTACATACAAGTGTGGAATACAATCCCATTCCTTTATTACATACAAAAGTGTGTAATACAAAAGTATAAATGAAACAACATAATATCAAATAGATAAATTTTAAGTTGAAAGTCTAAGTTCATGGCCTTAATATATGTATGTAATTGCATCTCCATCTTCCTCATTGATATCACCAAACTTTTCAGCCTTTTCACTATCAATACTCTTATCTAGAACATTTCTAAACAATACATTTCCATTCCCATCCCATCATCTATGTTGTGTGTGGATATGCCCTCATCATCAACACCCATTGAAGATGGAGGAATGTATTCTATTTGAAGTGGATGTCTTCCCCTCAAAATATCTTGGCCACAAGTGTAAATCACAATGAATGTTGTCCAAATTTGTCAATTTATCAACTAATAATTTGTTTTTCCTCTTTTTATGGATGAAATCATGTGTTCTCCAACTCCTCTCACAAGTTGATGTACTAGTGACGTATTTTTTTATAAAAAGGTAAAGTTAAATGAAAGTATTAAGAAATAACAATGTACCAACATTTTGAAAGAAAAATGTATTGCAAAACTCAAATTTCAATGGACAATTTGCCTTGGCTCAAGACCCTCATTGAAAATTGTTTCAACTCTCGTGTCTCATACCAATGCATTATCCACCACTTAGTAGGTGTGTTATCTATGTAAGACATATCCCCTAATACTCTTGTTGTAGTAAAAGCAAGGCCAATCCCATTCATATATGATAGGGATTTTAACATATTCTTTTGCACCTCAAGGTTAGGATACAACCTTTCCAAACAAGTATAAGTCCCATCCACGATATTAGCATCCTTATGTATATGTAGGTGCTAGAAAAACACATATAATATGCAATTGTCCATGGAACATTGTCCACCTATTATCTACAATGTTCCATATTGATTGATATTATTATTGACTATGGATACATGTAGCTTCTATGCGTTCCTTTGTTCTATCCATTCACTCATAAACAAAATCCATGCATACTGGCATCTGAATCAACCAGCCTCAAGAATTTTACATAAGCTCACAAATCGATGCAATTTTCAGTACCAATAGCCAAAATCCCTTATTGAAGAAAATATTCTCTACCATTTACACTCATTGCAAAGACATTTTTCATCCACTCTAGATTGAAAAAAAGTGATCTTAATGAAAATTTTTGTGCTATAACCCTCTCCAATTAAATGCAACGAGTTGTAAATCCAGTGTCACTAGGTCTAAGTAAATTTTGAATAACGAAATTTCTAAAAGTACTAAATGTCAATCAATTATTAAGGATGAATTTGATCATTTTCTTGCTAAAGTTATATTTTCACAAAGATAAGGTATATTACCAATATCATAGAGGGATAAATATATACAATGCATTGCACAAGTTGTTCAAAAAAGTGTAGGCCAATTCTACATCAATAACTCACTAGTGCATACATAATTGGATCATGCATCATAAATAACATCTTGGACTAATTTTGTCCTCTCTTATGGACACACTACAAGGAGAACAACTTATTGCAAAGGTTTTTACAGAACCTCCCCTCAAAAAATATCCCTTGGTTGTTTATAGAGGAAGTTGTTAGCAGAGGCAAGGGAGTAGAGGTTTTTGTGGAGTTGTTTTTTTTGGTGTTCCTTTAAGGTACATACACGCCAACGCACACCTAAAACATAACACCACAGTTCTTAAATGTTCAAATGTTCCAACTTCCATCATTGTTCATGGAGAAGGTTGTTAGTGGATGCAGGCAGCCAAAGGTTTTTGCGGATATTTTTTTTGGTGCGCCTTTATTGTACATCAACGCCAGTGCGCAACTAAAACATACACACTCATGCATAAATTTTCAAACACATTGTAATAAGTTATAAGAAAATTAAAAACATTGATCAAATCACAATGGTTTAATTGAGTCTTACATACCAATGTGTAAAACTATCCCATGGCACACCGCACTATGGGGAAATAAAGAAAAGTAACCAAACCAATTTCCATTATGACACATCATCCCATGCTTCTAATCCCTCAAGAGAGAAGTGGTAAGGATGCCCCGTTTCCAGTGCTTATCGACAAGTTAGATAGCTCCACCAGTCGATTCGACACATTTCTAATTTTTGGAAATTACCACGAATTTTCATTTCCCCTCAATGATAGAACCATGATTCATAGGGACATAAGAGTTTAGGTAATTTGTTTCTTACCTTCCCATTTACATTTTCGTCACTTTAAAATTTTAATTTAGCTTGAATTTTCAGATTTTTTTCAATTTTTTTTTTGATTCCATGCGGTGCGTCATTTCGATTAAGCTCTTCCTGGAGTGGTGAATCATGTGCTAACTTCACAATAAGAACCAAAAATAGTGCATCTAATTTTTACCATACTTAACATATGCTTCTTTTTAAACTCCCCACGTATGGTGCATTATAAAAGACAATGTATGGTAAACAACATGCCTGTGATTTTTAAACAAAGAAGCATCGGTGCATCTAATTTAAAAAATTAGACTGCTCAAAATATGACACAAAGTTTAACTCAACAATGCAACTATTTTAAACAAATGCATATGTGTCATTAACTGAACCAAACGATAATCGATATTGAACTATTTGGAATAGCGAGGCATTTCCTTTGATGCCTTGTATTCGGTTCTCTATGCTTCACAAAGAACCACTAACAAAACATTGGTTCTTCAATAACATGGTAGCACTGACGCGTTCATAGTAACACATTGCATCGCTTAGTTTGTAATAAATCAATATAATGGAGTGATGCCCATAGTGACAACAATTATACGGGTGCATTATACTAGAATACGCACTGATAAACATCATGTTGGTTCTTTAGAAACTATATCACACTGGTGTGGTCGGTTAGCAAAATTGCACTGTTGTGTTTACAACCCATTAAAATTGTGGCAGTAGTGAATTTATGATAACAAAATGCACCAATGATGTGGAGCATCTTGGTGTATGGCATGTTACTAGTGCTCTTGACAAAAAAATGCACCATTAAACAAAATGTTGGTGCTCTAATAACACGACAACGCCAATGCACTTATATTAACACATCACATTGCTTAAGTTGTTATAAAACAATTTAACCTGTAGGTGTGCCTAGGTCTAAACAACACCCTGATTCTTTAAAGAGCATGAAACTGGACATAATTTTCACAAATTATCAGTGCAGTGCATCTTAGGGTAACCACCTTGAAGATCCTAGGAAGTGCACCAATTGAGATGAACACACCAGTGTGTTCTATTAATTGAATGCAACAACTATTTAAAAAATAAATAAAAAATCCATCATGGTGCATCAAATAAATACAACGCACTAGCACTATGTACTACAACACATGGAAAAAAATACACAATAATTTTCCATATTAGTTTGCTTTATGGGATACCCTATTACCGGTGCATTATAAGACAAAGACTACAATATTAATGCATACACATGATAAAATGGAGCGTCGGTGCATTACATTCACCGAAATTGCACCGATGTAGTTAAGCGAGTTGCATTAGGGAACATATTTAAAAAATTATCATTATGGTGTGTCTTTTAAAATGTACCCATTACCAATGCATCATGAAATAAAACACACCATTAAAAATTGTTTGGTGCTCAAATGGACATAGAGTATTGGTGTGTTTCATATAACCAAGTGCATCGATTATTCTATCATTAAAAAATTATACTACAATGGTGTGTTTTTTAGAACCAACCACCTCAAGTTACGCAGTTCATAATTGAAATTACATCACGAGTCATTTTGTATGACAACCCTTAACCAATACGCTATATATCACAAGCACCATTATAGATATCGATGCTCAACTAACAATGACGCACCGGTGCATTAAATTTAACACACCATTTTTCAGTGCCTTATGTCTTATATGGTGCATTGATAATAGTGTGTATGAATTTATTAATACCATCGGTTACTTTTTCACTTTTTGTTTGCAAAAAAATAATAATTTCAGTTTTTGATAAATATAAATTAGTTGTGTATGTTTTTGTTTTATATTTTAAATATTTTTTATCTATATATGTGTGATAATTTTTTGTTTATATAAATTAGATACAACAATGATGTCGAGTGCAGTTGTAGAAACAAAAATAGGAGTAGTCAGAAGAAAAACAATTTAATTCAAAAACTATATATGCAAACCTCCACAATTAGATTTTGTGGAGATTTTTCTTTATGGATGAAGAAAAAACATCAGTCTTACGTTCCTCTCATAATTTATCAAATGGACTCGATCCTCTACCACTTCCCCAATGCTCTTCCTTACATATACTCCTTGTAATTCCTATAGACATAATATGAACTAACATTAGTTCACTTCCATATCGCAGACCTACACCTCTTATTTTTAACCTCAAGGGGGCTTTTCGAATAACTCTTTCAGGATGGAGAGGAATTTAGTAGACCAAAAGTATCTGTAATTAGGTCCATTGTCGATGGAACTAGTCACAACAAATTTGTTCCCTTATAATTTTGTCATCTTGGCCCCTATTCCCTACAAAGAGAATACCTTGAAGCATAGGTTCACTAGTACATATTGTAAAAATTTCAACATTCTATTTGCGGCGTTATGGACAAAATTGGCCATACTGTCGAAAAATAGAGGAATTTTTTTTTTTTCCATATTGCCCGATAACGTCTCTATTTCCACGTTGACGTCTCTCTTGCCACATTGTCGTCTCTCTTGCCATGTTTTCCACATAGTTGTCTCTCTTTCCACGTTTGTGACATAGTCGTCTCTCTTGCCAGGTTTGTGAAGATAGTTGTCGCAGTTGCGACGTTGTGGAAACTAGGTTTCCCCCCTCCAACAGTCACCTAGTATTTTGACCAAGTCAACTTTGATTTGGTCAATTATCGTCGGAATTGTGATGTTATAAAATCTATAAATATGTTGCATTTTATGGATGTTGCGACAAGTTTTCTATAATAACGACACTTTAAAAAGATTTTGTGGGTCTTCTCAGCTAGAGTACAACTATTAAAATACATTATACTAGGGATCTTCTCGTTTCATTTTAATTTTTTGATCGGTTGAATTTTAAAGGAAACAACTATTAAAAGACATTGTACTAGGGCTAGAGTACATGATGGGAAATGGTGACCTGTGAATGGGGCCAACGTTTAAATTTTTTCAAACTGTTTCTATATGACATCATACATCCTTGAGTCTTGAAACCCTCCCATACCGTCAAGGCATGTGTCTAGTCTAACCATGTCAAATTTCGATGCATATAGTCACATATTGAAGAAATTTCAACGTTGGCCCCATTCACTGCTCATTATGCGGGGTCGGTGCATGACATTTTTGGTGGTGACATTTCAAGAGAGTTCCAACAAAGATTCTACAGATGGAAGCAACGACATTTGACAATGAGATGCTCATTATGAACGTTGTTGCAAACATGGATGATCTCAAAGATTATGTGGTCGGGACATCATACATCCTTTAGTCTTGAAACCCTCCCATATTGTCAAGGCATGTGTCTAGTCTAACCATGCCAAATTTCGATGCGTATAGGCACATATTGAAGACATTTCAACATTGGCCCCATTTACTAGTGCTCACTATGCGGGGTCAGTGCATGACATTTGTGGTGGTTGAATTGGAAGTTCCGTGACATTTCAAGAGAGTTCCAACAAAGATTCTATGGATGGAAACGATGACATTTGACAAATATGAGATGCCC